>CABEEJ010002349.1:13301-89690 GCA_901482245.1 Timema douglasi
CAATCCTTGCCATCCTGACAACATCTTTGCACGTGCCATTGGCGTCAACTCAGCAACGCAACATGATTTAGGAAATACGACGTTATATTAAAAAAAAAATTATATAAATATATTTTTTATTATAAATTTTTCCCATTAGCTAACCTGATGGGTAGTGATAATAAGGATAGTTGGGCTACTTATTGTTAGGTGTATAATCCTAGCTTAAGCTAACTTGTAGGGTCTGATCCGAGTTATCGGCTATTGCTAAAAGATTGACATATCGGTGTTCAAGTGATCTAAGACGTCACTCTCGCATTAGACCGGAATGCCAATGTCGGGGAAATTGTGTCTCAAATCCCAGTTGAATATACTCAAGGTGGATATTTCTAAATGGTTTCTCTCTCTCCACGCATGTGGGTGTACATTTTTTTTTTAAGTTCAACTTTCCTCACTCCTATCACATCAGAATAATTAGTACATAATTAATTATGAAATTAAAAATATGTCAACGCCCCACCTCCTCCATCACCGTCGTTTTGTCAATATGCCTCACAGACCGGTTCCCACGAACCACAATCTTTCAATAATAGCCACTTCATTGTTGAGCTTGGTTATTTAATCATCGGCCTTGTCTATTCATGTTGTCAAGCAGTTCAAGGATTCCTTCATTTCTCGAACATCATTTGCTACGGATTTGAGAAGATTTAATGCCATATGATCATTATTTGAGTTATTTGTCAAGATCAATTGAGAATCCTTAGCTGAGTTAACCTACATTTTTTAATTTGGGCCATTTCAGTCTTGCATTTAGTACATGTCCATGGAATGTTTGTTTCTACCTGATATAGTACTTTAAACAATTTGTCTGTAATTTTTTCACACTTTTTATGGTACTATTTTTTTGGAAAATATCACATGACAAAGACATTTGTTTTTCTCCGAACACGTTTTTACAAACACCACACGAGGTTTCATTTTCATCGGCTAACCTCTTGATTACAAACGAATGTTTTAACAGATTTTTACACTTAATGCAGTTTGACTTACTTTCTTATTCATTTGATTCAGTAACTATTGAGATTATCACGCTATTATTTTATTAGAAAACGTTTTTATTCTACAGTGACACGCACATCCCTTCAAAGCTGCCGCACCTTTTATTTATTTATAAGATTCAACAGACAACTTTAACTATCTGACTATTTTATGATTTCATAGTCTACATGTTAAAGTATCGTGTTTTTTTGCTATACATGACACACGCGCTGCAAATAAATTTGTAACTGATAAATTTACTGTTTTTTTTGTTGTTTATACACATTACGTGTAAAAAGTGTAGACAGTCTAGAAATATTTTACTATTTCTTTATAGAAACATTTTCCTTACTTAAGCTTTCATTATACTTTCACTAATAACAATATAACAATTTTATTTACCTAAAAGTGATGCTCAACTTTACCTCGGGAGATATAGGTGGCCTCATATTGGTTAACTATGCTGTTGTATTGCCTTTTATTGTGTTCAACAATTCTGACATTCTGTAGTACGAGAAGATTTTTTTCTGAGTCACTTTGCAATTCAGAATGCAACAAGTTAAACTGACTCTCAATATTGACAAAGTTGAAATTATCCTTCTCTTAGTTACTTTACAATTTTTTTTATATACATATACTACCAACCGAGATGGATGTGTAAAATTAGTTTTATAAACTATTAGGTGTCCATTTCCCGTCACGCCTCCTTCCCTGCCTCCATATGAAATAAATTTACCCCCTTTCTTTTAGCACCTAGATATGTTTTATTATTATTATTATTATTATTATTATTATTATTATTATATAAAGCCACATGGCTGACTCACTCACTGACATTAATGTTTACCACTTCCAGATGAGTTAGAAACTTGAAATTGGCAAACTTATAGATTCTAACTTGTAACCGAAAGGAAAATTCCAAAAAGTAAATAAACAAATTTAACCCCTGAAAAAAAATTCTAGATGGCTGAGCTACTTTAAAGTTGTTGCGGACCTTTCTTTGGAGGTATCTTGTGGCTGAACGGTAAGACCTATCAAAAAACGGCTCTGGAATTACATTAGTTTACCTCCACTTGGAAAGAAAACCCACTGGAGGCTTAGGGGCGAAGCCCCCAACGAGAAAAACAAGTATATATATAAAATAAAGTAAGGCTAGGCTATAGAAGCACTTACAATTATTGAAAATGATGAAACAGTAAAACCTAACACATGAAGTAAAGCCTCAGTCTACCTTCGCGAAGTACAGCGTCTAGAAATTGTTATTCGTTTTAGTTGGGGTGGGGACAAAATCTTTGTGGTCCCTAGGTTGATAAAATATAGATCCGCCACTGGAACCCAGTACTCACTTTTCTACGGCGTCGGATAGCACGACGTAGCATAATAATAAAAAAATCTTTGTCTTCCTCTTCCATACTGACTTAACAAAACTTGACACACTTCTCAGCAAACAGTGCACTACTACGATGTCTAGCTGCTACTGTCTTATGGAAGGACCGTTTAGGTCTGTGTCATGTGAATGTGTACGTGCGATCGTCGCATTGCTCTGCGGTGCGTGGGTCTCACCACGAGCTATTTGGTTCGTGTGAAACCGCTCTTTGGAAGAGATGTGCAGTACGAGACGTATAGAAGTGCGTTAAGGTGCGGTCCAAGGGAGCGCGAGTGTTTTTACAGTTTTTATAGAATTGAAATTTTTTGGACAAAATAAATCAAATATTTCTCCAGTAGCAATATAGATTTTAGTTTTCTGCACATGCTGATATCAACAGATCTTGAATATCTCTGAAAAGTTTCTTGGAATTATGTCAAACTTTTTAAATAAAAAAAGAAAGTTTTGACAAAATTACAGGACACCGTTGACAGATATTCAAGATCTGTTGATATCAGAATGTGCAGAAAACTAAACTCTATATTGCTACTGGAGACATATTTGATATATTTAGACCAAAATAGTAATGCTATTACTGTAAAAATACTTGCGCTCCCTTCAGCCGCACCTTAATTGTTTACGTGACGCTGTACACAACATAACTAGTTAATACGAGAGAGTAATAACAACCAAGTAAATAGCGTCAAAAATATATAAATAAATTAATATATATTTATATATAATATGTATACATATATGATCATAAATCAAACATTTCAAATAAATACGTACTTTTGAAAATCTTATCTTTTCCTTCTCGTCTTGGTAGTCATTTGGACTATATGCATACATTAATTAATATACTGGAATAGCAATGTGGAAAATAAAATTTCAAAGGAAATATACCAGTAAATTTCATAGAGATTGAATGGGAAACTATTTAATAGAAGCCACCCTCAGTACACCCGACTGTGATTCCAACCTCTATCGGGGATCCGGGGCTCAATCCTCGGTCGTGGTACAAATTTATCTGATTGCCAAACCCTTCCGTTACCTCTGACAATACGTGTATTAATCACAGCTTGTGAATGTGTGGAATGCCACCGTGGTTCGGATTCCACGTTAAACTTTAGGTCTTACATTTCATCTCACAATCACCCTAACATTACACATTAACGTAGGCGCGTATACCCCGAATGGGTAGTAAGACGTGATGCTAATAATAATAATAATAATAAATAATAATACAAACCTCTATATCCCCGTCATCGGCAATCCAGTTTAGCATGAAAGGGATGCGTTGACCATGTAACCACCGATGCGGGGTTGGAAAATAACGAGAAATGAACAATATATGTCTCTAAAGTTTTAACGGTGGGTTGTAAACTGTTATTGTCTTGTGTCCTATCGTAACTTTCTTTACTTTTTTTTTTCGTGTACTTCAAATCAAAATGATTTATCAAACGTGATTCACATTGATGACGTCGTAGATTGTATATTGGTTCATGTCAGGGACACGTTTGATGTAGTGACTAGTTGCGTCAAACACCTCCTTGTTCTTTATGTCTTCCTGGTCTAACTAGAACCCTAAAAAGCATTTGAACACGTGACAAGACTCCAGACGGACTTGATAGGTAGGGATCGTGGTGTGAAGATTCTCTTAACACTACGAGTAGGGATTGTACGTGAGTTAAGGGGCAGTATTTTTGCTGTTTTTATATAAAATAATCACTTTTTACAGAATATATTAAACATCATAACAAATTATGTTTATAGCGTATTTAATTTTAGTTTTATTCTCATAAAATTATTCATACTTTCTCTATGTTTATAATTTTTTCCAAAATAAGATAAGATAAAATATTACGGTTGTTTGAATAGTGGAGCCGACGTAACTTTAGGTCGGAAAAAAATAGTATGAAATAGTTGGTTACCGGTAACTTTGACCTTTTCTATAATTTGGAAAGATACTTAAAACACAGTTTAGTATTCATTCACCTAACAATATTGTACTGTCACTTTGGAAAGTGAGCAATCACCTTGTCAAATTGACAAAATATATTTGCCAGGTGGAGCAATAAGACTTTTTTTGGTAATTTTTGCAACTATTATTTTTTTTAAAAGGCAAATTAAGCGTGAACAGGATGTAGATAGTTTCATTGATAATTAAGCTCATGTGAAAGTAAAACAGTAACTTCACTAGCTACTCATTTGATATTTAATAGAAAGGTATTTATTTAGAGGACATTTATTCTAATCAATAGATCCATCAAAACGAATTGATCAGAACCAAATAAGCCAGTTTTAACATGACTAGCCCTATCTACCGTTTCCTACCCCTCCCACACCTCAACCCCTCACCATCAGCATATGAAAAGTGTGACAGTTTGTCTGCGGTTGCACGTCAGACCCCGGTGTATCAATCAAACCACAAATGATCAACCCTACCCATCCCTTCTAGCAACCTAAAAACCGAGATGGATTTAATTCACTGACGCCATGGGATGGTGAAATCAATTAACCAATAACTTAAAAAAAAAAAAAACGCCATCCAACCCAATCTAGCAGGTTCTAGTTTTCCCGCGTATTGTATCGGTCTTAATGAATATATTTTCAACTTACTTCAATATACTTTCAACCAAACCCTACTTCATAATGAAAGTGAAGCCTCGTTTTTTATTATGTAACAAGTTGGACCCAACATGTTGGGAACCAAGACATGTGGAAAAGTAAGCTGCGTTTATTCTCGCCAACATTCTGGGTCTTCAATTTTTTTTAATCAGTATACACATTTCTAGCCATGGATAACGACGTATTACTTGCCGTTTCTTCATTTATTGTGTTGAAAGGGTGTGTATTCTTGCAGAAAAAACCAAAACTTAAGAAACGATAGGGCGTTTGAAGTTTTTTTTTGGCTAAACCTCGAATTTAAGGTGTGTACATGAGAAAATTGAATTACTTACATTTGTAAAGTGGAGTTGATAGCTTTATACACATGTAACATCACACAGAACAGAATACTTTTGATATAAATCAATTAGTTTAGCTGTATTTGCCTTGTTCCATTCCATGATCACAAAATTGCGCAAGCCCCAATTTTAAAAGTTAAACTAATCTAAAAATAAAACACGTGCTTCACCAAGGTTATATACTCATTCAACTCGATAGCGCATGCGCAGAACCTCCCAACTAAGCCAACATGTTGGGTTGGTCGTTTATTATCTCCAACAAATGATCCAAAACAACCTAACACAACTTGTTGGCTCTGACCAGCTCTCCCAACACCAACATGCTGGCCAACATCCCCAACTAGTTTTGAGTGCGTTTATATTGTAACACAACTTGTCGGGATCGTGTTGGCCAACAGGTTGTTTTACAATATGAATGAGGCTTTAGAGGGGAGAGTCAGGAACACTATCTTTGTAACTAGTCTTATCTACAAAGTGAGGGTTATTTGAGTCAGGCACACTATCCTTGCAACAAGTCATCCCTGGTTGTACGTCAGAAGAGGTTTAGCTGTGTGTAAAGAGGTGGAAGAAACGCAACGTGATGGACCTGCAATGTATTTGTTCCCAAAACGCGATGTAATGGATGTAATGTAATTGTATACACTCAAAAGTGGCTACCTACTAATAAGTATAAATATTATAAATACACTAGAACCCAAGTGGCAAAAAGGAAACGTTAAATGTTCCATAAAATAATTTTACTTTTCAAAATAAGTCTTCTAGTGAGAAATTACTGACGCATACACTGAACAATTTTATTCCAAACAGCCAAACCCATTATATGTTGTTTATTATTAAATATTTAACAAAATATGAAGAATTTATGTCTTGTCATACTGGAGCGATTATGTCATAGTCCAGACCAGGACCTCTAGTGGTTGTGTCGGAATCAATAGTCAACCATGTTAGCTGAATACCAACTTTATATAGGTCTAGTTGATGGATATAAGGAGGGGGTGGATGGGTGGAATCTTCATATTAAAAGTATAATGCCACGTTGCGAACACGTGCTAGCAGCATGATTCTCTTGTTAACAACCATCATCATCTTAACACGTCATCCCGGGAATCTGGTGATTTGGTAACTAAAATCGTGCGAGGTGATCTGCCGGTCAGCTAGGCCAATCAGCGTAGGCCTGGAGCATCTCATACCGATGTCTCGTCAATCCACTTTTCCAAGGAGTGTCAGTCTTCTTTTTAGAATTATTTGATGTGCACCAGTCGTGTGATGGTTGTTGGCCGAGACAATAGGGTGAGTAAAGAACATATTTTAGACATAGTAAGGTGTTGTAAATGTTTGATACTGCAGGATGTCTATATGTATGGCTTTTATTCGAGGTGGGTAATATTATTGTAAATTAGCTAGTATCGCGGATGTTACAAATCAAGCGTATTAAAATTACATTTTTTCAAAAAAGAAAATTCTATCTCTCAAACAATTTTTTTCATCTAAAATTAGTAAATTGAATACTAATATAATTCATCAATACAGTTTTATTTTATTATTACTATACATAAAGTACCCGTTTAATTATTGGTTTAAAATACCCACAAGGGGTTAAATAATTTGAGGTATGTTAAATTTGTAGCCTTGGCACGTTGCGAGTAAATATAACCCCGTGTAAATTATCGGCTGAATTCCTGCAAAAACCGCAAGCGGCCCTGCGTAGCCGTCAAATTAAACTCTGCACATCAATAGCAGTGTTTGTTGTGGATTCGAGGGGAATCACCGAAATGCCACAAGCGGGTAACATTGACGAATTATACACACCGAGAAGGATGGTTCCTCTCCCTTCAATAACATAGTTCCAAATCTTAACCGATCCGTTCAAAGATAGAGTGGCTTTTGCGCATAATTAACTACTTCGGTCTTCAGGAGAATTATCTTGTGAGTGAAATATAAGTGTAAGGCGTTTTAAGGTATTAAATTAACCAGTGAAGTCAAATCACAACATTAACATTTGGAAAATACAATAATTAAGCTCATAAAAGAAAACAAAATTTACTGTATATTAGTAAAATTTTATCTTTGCTATTTAATGAGTGTAATATTTGCTATGAACATTTGTGTCAGTGAGTGTGTTAATGAGTGCTACTATGCGTCTCTATGTATGTGAGTCGGTCTATGAGAGCTACTATGATTCTCTGTGTATGTGTGTGTGTTTGTGAATGTTACCACGAGTCTCTGTGTATCTAAGTGGGTCTGTGAGCGTTACTAAAATTGTCTGTGTATGCGAATGGGTTTGTGATTGTTACTACGATTCTTTGTGTATATGAGTGACTCTGGAAATGTTACTACGAGTCTCTGTGTATATGAGTGCCTCTGGAAATTCTACTACGAGTCTCTGTGTATATGATTGACTCTGGAAATATTACTACAAGTCTCTGTGCATATGAGTGCCTCTGGAAATATTACTACAAGTCTCTGTGCATATGAGTGCCTCTGGAAATACTACTACAAGTATCTGTGCATATGATTGACTCTGAAAATATTACTACAAGTCTCTGTGTATATGATTGACTCTGGAAATATTACTACAAGTCTCTGTGTATATGAGTGCCTCTGGAAATATTACTACAAGTCTCTGTGTATATGATTGACTCTGGAAATATTACTACAAGTCTCTGTGTATATGACTGACTCTGGAAATATTACTACAAGTTTCTCTGCATATGAGTGCCTCTGGAAATGTCACTACGAGTCTCTGTGTATATGAGTGCCTCTGGAAATGCTACTACAAGTCTATTTGTGAGTTTATGAGAGCTACCATGAGTCTGTTTCTACGTGTGTAGTTGTGTGAGAGAGCAAAGGGCTGGGAATAAGCCCCAAGGAACACATTCAATCAACCGTAAAGGGTCCAACATACGGGTGAGACCTGTTCAAACAAACTGAGCTGTTTACATGTTAGCATAAATATTGCCCATCCCTTTGATTCATTTAACCATTAGTTAGGGAGGTCCATATAGTGTTTACAGGGCCGTGGTTTGATCCCAAATGCCAACTGAGATAATTTATTATTAGCTTATCAGCTAGCCAGCTAATGAAATTCCTCACTTAAGGGTTGGTTACGTAGCATTAGGTGTGTTATCCTAATTCAAGATAGTTTGTGAGTCGTTTGTATTCTGGTATGGGCTATAGCTACTTATTTTATAAGTTAAAATGGAAGAAATAATAATACATTAACAAAAATAAGCATCTAAAATCAATACTATCGCAAATACTCTTTTTATTCACAGCATTTTATCACCCCTTAGTGTTACACGCATACATTAATTAAGCTAATCAAATAGGGATGACCCGCTTCAGTAGCCGCGTGGTCTAAAGTGATACTCTCGCAATAGACTAGATTGCTGATGACAGGGAGGTCGGATTTTGAATCCCGGTTGGATGCACTGAGCTTTATACAAAATGCATTTACTCTAAATTATACCTTCCTAATCTCTAAAACATTATCGAGTGAATTAGTACATGGCGTATAGCCCGAAAGGATTGTAAGAAGCAGTGCTAAAAATTTTAATAAAAAGAATTAGCGTGATATTAAATTAGTCTAAAGTTCAAACGGGAAGTAGGACGTCATAGTGAAAAAAAAGAAACTATATGTACTCTTGCGTCATGTTAAATAGGTTGAGATCCAAGCAACTTGAGATGATAAATATTATTTAGTCCCAAGTGAGAATTGAGGCAAACCCTTTGAGGTTTCCGTTTAAATATTAGCTTTGTGATCCAGGGGTAGATTTGATGGGTGTGTTTGCAAATCAGCATTTCCTCTCTTCGTGGGTACATTGGAGTACAGCGTCTAACAGAAGATATACAATCTTGTAGCGTCAGTAGAACGGGACGCAGACATGGGACTTGAATTGTATGCATTAAATACTATATTGGCCTATATTAGTATTAACTATAAATAAAGTATAGTATTCCATTTATTTATACATTTTATAATAACCATCTTATAGATATAATAATAGCTATATCAATAAAAGGTTAATGTACTTATTAGAAAGTATTATTGGATAAATTAGCGTTAGAAAATAGATACAAAAACATAATTTAGCGATAAACTAGTTTAAGTACTCTTAAATTAAGGTGGGGCTTAGAGAACGTGAAATAGGGTCCATGTTTTTGTATTTTCACAGAAAAACTTTTTTTGGTCAAAATAAATCAAATATTGCTTAAATTACAAACATAGAGTTTAGTTTTCTTGACATGGTGATATTAACAGTTGTTGAATATCTGTCAAAAGTATCCTGGAATTTAATGACAACTTTTCTCTTCATTTAAAAAGTATCTCATTTAATGCTGCTATTCTTTTGGCAGATATTCAACAGCTGTTGATATCAGATGAATCTTGACGCTTCATGAACCCCGAATCCAAAAGGTGGTTTTTGACTTTCCGTCTGTCTGTCTGTCTGTCTGTACTTCCAACTAGTCCCTAAACTATTTTAACGATTGGGCTAAAACTTGGTATCTAGGGTTTTCATAGGGTTGCCCCAAGGGGTTTTTGGAATTGGATATCTAACCCTAAAATTGAGGGTAGCTTACTTAAGGGAATAAAGAGAAAAAGTCGGATTTTCTCAAAATCGGCTCAAACAATTTTGATTAAATTTCATTTCTAAACATTTATAAATATTCAAAACAAAATGGATTCTCTCACTATCACGGCAAAATGACTTTAAAGGCACCGGTCATTTGCGTAAATTATCTTTTTTATATATATATAATATTTCCTTCACTATTTGAGATGTGAAATTACTTGTAGTTACAAATATCTCTTTATAATACAAATAGCTCTTTATAATACAAATATTTTATAAGAAGCATATTTTTATAAACCCAATAGCTTTCAAGGTATGGGTAAATATTATATTTTTTAACTTTTCGAACACAAAAGCTAAAAAAAGTATTGCGACCGCAAAAGAAAATCAAACCTGAAATGTTGATGGATGTCGACGTCTCAATAGCCCCCAAACCCTAAAAAGTGGTCTTTTCAATGATGTCTGTCAGTGTGTCTGTTTAAAATAAAATTAAGAGTAATTTAAAGGCAAAAAGAGAAAAAATCTATTTTCTCAAAATCGACTCTAAAGTTTTTGATTAAAATTCGTATCTAGGTGTTGATTAAGATTAAAAATAAACTCGATATTTTAATTTTCCCATGAAAATGAATTTTAGGGTATTTTACAGAAGAAGAAACTTCTGTATCTCCGAAACTATTTGAGATACTAAATAACTTATCATTGCAAAATTGTAGTACTATTTAAAATAAACAACTTTTATATGAAATATATTTTTGTAAATTCAACAGTTTCTGAGATATTGGAAAATATATTAATACAATTTTGGGAGCTTTTGTTGTAAAGAGATACCACTTAAGTTTTAACACAATAATTCTCCAATACCATAGAGTAATTACATATAAGTAAGTCTCTAAAAGTTTATGTTGTTTTTACTCAAACCTCTTAGGAAAAATGTTTGTGCAACAATGATCTATATACATTTTAAACTCAATAGTCAATATTTATAAATGAGTAATTTAATAACAATGTGATGGAATGTATATTTGCAACACCCAATAAAATGTCGAAAATTTTAACTGAAAATTGAAATTCCTATACGAAGTTCTGACCCTTGTGGACCAAACATTGGTCTTTTTTTATCGGTCCAAACATATAAATGAGGACATTAATTCTTTAAAAACAAAATTATAAAATTTAAAATCGTGACTAAAATAAAATTACATAAGTATAGTGCAATTTATGCTTGGGTTTGCTACTGTATATTATTTAGTTTGTCATATATTACGAGTATTGGGTAAATATCTCAATTTTCAACCACAATAGAGCGAGAAAGTCCGTGTGGAGTTCCATAGCATTTATTCTATTTTGGCCAAAAAAGGTTTTTCTATAAAATCCGAAAAATCATTGGCCGTTTTTCACGTTTCCTACATCCTCACTTTAAGACATTGCTACAAATTTTATATATAAATTAAACTAATAAGTGTACTAACACACTTTTATTTTTGGTACCTTGTTATCCTACCCATTAGGTACGCCATAGCCTAAAAGTTTGATTCTTGATTTTAACCTTGTCCACTGAATAAATATATTTTTTAATAAGTCCCACCGATGCAGTAACAAATTATAATAAGGTTTTAACATAAAACCCTAGTTTCATAGTTCAGTATACGTGAATATTTGATATTGTCAATCGATAAAATATATATTAATAGATTTCAACACCTTTATATTTTACACAAAATAGGACATAAAGGATTTATTCCATTTCCTTAAAATGTCATAGTATGATTAAATATTTATCTATGTGTGTATTTGTGTGTAATGTAAGTATGTATGTGTGTAATGTATATTTATTTTAGAAATGCGTGAGTCCCATATTTCTCTAATACAAATTTTAAATTTTAGTCTCGAATACAAATTCGTATCCTATAATCTTTAAATCTTTACAGTTTTACTTAGAGTACAATTTTTTTAAATAATTTAATAGAAGTTGTTGATGGTTTGGTGCCACTGACAAAATGCTAGTTCGTCTCACTTTTATTTTAGCAAATTATTTATATAAATGCAATTTTGTAATTTGTTATTCTTCCAACTAAATAAGTTTATATAAATTGATTAAAATTGTTAATCTATATAAAGGTCTTTCTAATTGTATTAGAGATACATTTTGGAAAATTTTTAAGAATCTTGAATTTCTCAAATATCGTTGTATTTGAGGTATCGAAAATTCCAGCGTTCCATCTCTAATATATATATATATATATATATATTTTCCCACTTAAGTATATACAAGAGTAGGATTTTATTTATTACCTCTGCTTTTCACGTAACTGGGAACATGACAAAGGTTATAAATTTGGTGCCAATATGATTTATCTGGCGTGTAAAACCAAATAGCAAGCTCAATATGGACGACTTGACACCGGGTCATAAAGTACTGAGGAAGATAGAACGAACGAAAACAACCGTTAGCTTTAATACTACGTATAGAGGATGAGAAAGATAGACAAATAGTCCGCACCAAGGAACACATTGTGTGTGATCCGCCCTATAAAGGCGCTCGGTATTTCTTAACGCTTCCTTCCCCTCCTGCGTCTTTGTCAATAGTTTCAGCTATGGATCAATATTAACGAAGACACGTAACGTAGATACGTTTGTACGCCACCTTAACTCACTCGGTAGCATGTCTATCTATTGAGCCACAAGTCCCGTGTTCAATTTATGGCGTGACCAAAATATTTATAATGGGTGAAATGTGGGTTTCAACTTTCAAAGTGATGAAATTAACGGCTGGGGGCTGGCTGTTGTATCTGTTATGGATTTAAGTTAGTTTATAAATTGTGGGTCGATATATTTAGTTGGCTCAAATAAATTAAATGAAAATTTTATCCGATAACTTTTAATTGAATTTGATGCTTACTTTGTTAGTTCAGGTTTGTATTAGCAAACGTCTTATGAACTAACATAACAGATGGTTAGTGACCTGGAGGTCTAGGAGTAAGGTGTCTGACTTCTGTGCTGGGGGTCCGGGGTTCAACCCTCTGTCTCGGCACAGATTTATTATCTGATTACCAAACCCTTCCTTCACCTCTGACAAGACGTGTATTAATCACAACTTGTGAACGTGGGGAATTCCAGGCCTCCACCGTGGTTCGGATCCCACGTTAAACTGTAGGTCCTCCATTTCATCTCACAATCACCCTACCGTTACACATAAGCGTGAGTGCGTATAACCCAAACTGGTAGTAAGATGCGGTGCTAATAATAATGACACAACAAATACCACACTTCCAATATAATCATAAATAATTTTACCATCCGAGCCTTTAAGCTAATTTAAAAACAATTGTGCTTCTGATAACTACCGTATTGCTGATTATATCACACGTTAATTACAGTGTTTGCCTTAAAACAAAGACTGGCGAATGACACTGGGCATGGGATACAACAACCTGGGTTGATCAGTGGTATATCAAGTAGCTATAAGTAAAAGGTCCTGGTTTCAGTTAACATATCAAGGAGTATTTATTAAATTTTATTTAAATTAATAACATTCAATAGGAAATAGGAGAATATATTATTACTAGTGGATCGTTTCAGCAATGTTTTAAGATCATCACGCTAAAATGTATTCAAAATTTTGTATTGTGAACATTTTCTATGGAATTTGATCTTCCTTGACTTTCTAGTTAAAGGTTTACTCGTCAAAGGCTAGCAAACTTCCATAGATTTTGACTGAATTTTAATCAAAACGTATATTTTTTTCCCCTTCAAACCACGATGAAAATTTTAAAACGACTCCTCTTCCAGCTCTCTATATCTATCTAAACTAACATTTTTGTGGGGTGGAGGGTGGGGGACAATCTTATAAATTTATTAGAAAATTAAATAAACTCAAGAGATAATTCTAATTTACTGTATATATATATATTTATACAAAACAAATCAAGGCTTCCAAGGTGATGTAAACAAAGAAGGATTGCTAAGAGTCATTGCGCACACAGTAGAAAATATGGATGTTATTTAGGAAAATTGGGCTTTCATTTGAATGTTCTATTTCTGACGACATCTTGGATTCCTAACCTTCAAAACTAGTGGTCATTTGTCAATATTTATTAAGCCATTTCCTCGTAATTTCTATCACCGAAAACCAATCTATCAAATTTTATATACATAGTATGATGTGCAAAATCTATTAAACAACAAACTTACCTCGATGACGTAGGGAGCTAACGCGCTAGTTCCATCTTGAGATAAACGGTTGAGGACGGGGATATCGAGGTTCGAATCTCACTCGTGTGGACTGGGGATGGTTTTCCGCTCTCCCTCCACGCAAATGCGGGTTCACTTCCTTTATTTTCAACCTACCCAATTCCTAACCCATTAGCTTAATTAGTACTTCATCTTATAACCCGAATAGGTAGTAAGACGCAGTGCTGAGTTTTATTATTACTGTTAAACAGCAAAACTGCTACTCTAATTTAAATTGCAGCGGTATTAATGTGTTATGGACTAGCCTTAAGGGAGAACTGATTAGAGAAAATGATCACTTTAAAAAAACAAACTTACGTATAAAATAAATGATGTAAACTATGGAGTTTCAATCTTACGCTTGATTTATATCTATCTCAAAATAAGAAAAGTCCGGGTATTAAAACACTATGATTGTGAACAATTTTTTTTTAACTTCTAAACTAAACTATGTGATACATTATATAAATAGTTGTAATAAAAAGAAGATTTTTTTTTTTTTCTGTTTCCTTCTTGGCTAGGTGATTGAAGAACCCTTGTACGGATTTTCGGGCAGGACTTCAATAAAATGTCTTGTATCCTTTTTTTTTTTTTTTTTCTCAATCCTTACNGTGAGAAAAGAATTGAGTTCGAGAAGGAGGGGGGTGAAGGAAAGGGTGGAGAAGAGAGTGTGTGTGTATGTGTGTGGGTGGGTGGGGCTTCACCCCATCACGCCAACCCCCACCCCTCCCTTCATCCTCTCACACATCCCCGGCAAATCCTCCGTCCACTTAACGCGTTCACGTCCTGTACCGTTGAGAGAGGAACCAAAAGGGGCGAGGGGGAGGTATGGGGCAAGTTATAGATGAGGGTCGGCAGACCGACGAAGCCGCACCCACTATTTATCTCACCCCTTCTCTTACAGCCTCACCCACTCCCTCACTTCAACCCTTAGTAACTGCCCACATATATAGACACACACATACACATAAACACACACACACGCACGCACGCTTGTGCGTGAGGTCAGAATAGTTACTTTCCGTGACTCTACACATTGATAGTTGGTAAGTAAACCTACATTTCTACGCCGAATTTTTATATTCACTTTCAATTCATTCACCGCATCTTACTATCCATTCGAATTAGAGGCGTATATACTAATTACACTAATGTGTTACGGATTAGGAAGGTTAAATTTTTAGGAAGTGTAACCGCATTTGCGTGTAGGGACAGTAGCAAACCATTTAGGGAAAACCACCCTTGATACACCCGACCAGGTTCAAACCATGATCTCCCCGTAATTGATAGTATATTCGATTATGAGAGTAGCTCCTCAACCCATGCGGCCATCAAAGTTGGTAAAATCAATAGTTAATTTGCTACTAATATCAAAGGTAATACGGACAAAGGTGTCAGTATCATCTTGTCTGGTTTCTTGATTTTGGGGGAGGGGGAGCGCAGGAGGAGGGAGGGTTTTGAATCTCAGGTGGGTGTGATCTTTTTTTAAATAATAGTTTTCCTTTCTCTTTCCATTTCCTCTTATTTACTAAACCTATCTCTAAAAAATGAAAATAAGAGGATATCCCAGTGGTGTGTCGTGGCGTTGAGTGCTACCAGGGTAAGCAGAGCTTTTTGAAACTGTACCTGTGATGTATTTTCACCCCCTTGTTACCCTTTTGACAAATCATACATAAGCTCTGGTCTAAAAAAAAACTCCTATGGAAAATATATTTCCGTTGATACCGGCACAATAAAATGTTCTGCTAAATGATTTAAAAAAAATCATTGCTAGCTTACAGTTCCTACTCACTCTGCTGAACCTGGCAAAACTCTACGACACGGCACAGTCCTAGACGGTTATTAAGACGCGGAGCATGTTTTTAAAATAAATCAATGGAATATTTGGAAGAGTAAAAACCTTCCTTTTCCCTAGTCTAGAAAGTCAACTTGGAAGAGAGTCTCCGTTGTATTTGACAGTTTTCAACGGACATGCTATGGAATAGGTCGCACTGTTGACCCTTCCATCCCCTCCTAGCCCTTCCTCCTCAGTGTATGACAGCTCTGAAGTCTCCACTTGACTCGTAAGTCAGACGAGCACTCGAACCGAGATTCTTCGAGCCCTCCAACCTCGCGAATAGTCGATGGGAATCGATACCGGTAGGGCTAGGTGTGTTTGCTCATGACCCTGTGCTCCCAGACTCTATACTCCCTCTCCGGAATATCTGGGTGTAATTCATACGTCTCCCTTTAAAATACAAGCTCATCTTGTTCTTTTAGATGAGTTTATCTAAATCCCTATTGTGAATAGCCAAACACAATGACACTGATGTGTATTAACTAATTAAGAGCGTCTAACTTTTTTTTTTAAACACCGCAAGTAACTTCCCTTCCAGTTTGTATTAATAGATACTACTAATTACGCTAATGTGTTAGGAATGAGGGAGGATGGATTTACAGGAAGCGTTAATGAATATTTATGGAGGTAGAGCGGAAAACCATTTTAAGTAGACAAGGTATGTTGGACCAGTGGCTCGCGGAACTTTTGATAAACCAATTTAAGAGCGTGCATCGTATGCCAATAAATTCTGTGAGACAGTCGGTCAGAAATCGTAAATTTACACGAACACTATTGGACGTGGATAATTTCTGATTAAACATTAATGGCGATAAAGAGTTGATAGAGGTCACTTCAACTGAACATTATTGATATATTAAATTATATTTAGATAAAAACCGCATTTAAAAAGCCGTATTTGACCATTTTAGAATGGCTTCACAGCTAAACATTGTGCACAAATCTTAATTCTGTCTTAATAGGGGCATACATAGCTAATAACAAGAAATTTTGTCTCTTTGTCCCCCATCGTCACCATGGACAATTTCGAGTAATCATTCAAATACGAATACACTGCACACATTTCTGGCATATAGCGTGGGTCTTTTCTGTCCCCTTTTACTCTCTCTCTCTCTCTCTCTCTCTCTCACACACACACACACACACACACACACACACACACACATACACACACACACACACACACTGATGTGAGCTAGGAGCTGAGTTGGTTCTGCTATGATGAATGCTCTTAATATGCATCCCAATTTATTTCTTTATAAAGGTTTTAAAATTATACAATTTGGAATTTCGACATTTGAAAGCTGAAAAATATTTGGGGATATCTAGAAAGTGAGGTTGATATATCCTATTTTTACTCTTTACACATCAGATGATATCAATTCTCAAAAAATGTTTAGCTAGCACATTAAATCTGTGTAAATTTTGGAAGCACGTGTGTGAACAGTTACTTTACTCTTATGAAAAGTAAAAGCACTAGATATATCAAGGCTTATAAACATGGATTTGTCATCAATTATTATAAAAGGATTTCAACACAAAATTTAAAGTTTAACACTTATACCCGTAATGAATATAAAGGTTTCAAATTTCTGAAAAAAAAAATCAAATAGTTCTTAAGTTTCTTTTGAGAAATCAGGGTTTTAAAGTAAAATATTTATTTTTTACTTAAGGATGGTGCCAATATTGAATTTTCTGAAATGTCATTCACCACACCTTAGCCCAATCCAGTATTTTTCAGTTTTTACTCTTCTCTTTTTACCAAACGCGTTTGAAATGCCTGTCTTAGACCATTCACCATTGAAAATGATGTTTGACATCTTAATTGAGTGAGTAGAGCGTCCTTGTACTAAGCAAAAGTCACCCGCATTGATGACCACGTGGTCTATACGTCAGGCCCATTTAATCTCTTTTCACGGTTACATGAATGTTAGGGTTCAATTCTTAGCTGGCTATACTGGACTTTTTTCTACTCTAAGCGTTTTATCGTTTTATCTGAAAGCAAGTGTGGGACATTTCTTTCAAATCGCACCTTATTCACTTCCATCCCACTAACGTAATTAAAATGCGAATATCCCAAATATACACTAAAAACCAGTGGGTATAAAAGAGCTACGGGAGTCGTGTTCGATTACAGGCAAGACCAAATATTAATAGCTAGGTTTTAATTTGAAAGAAATTAGTATTTTACACCTGCACAGTGATGAAGTTATGACAAAGACTATAATTGAGCTAAGCTCATTTGCAAAAATAATACTTCAGATTATTCGTAGCCTAAATATAGGCTTACTACTTGTTTCGGTGGCCACACGGTATAAGACGTCACTCTTTCGCAATAGACGAGGAGATCTGAGCTCGAATCCCGGTTAAGTCTACTTTTTCCTTAAATGATTTTCCTCACTACGTTTACACAAATGTGAGTACACCTCATCTAAATTTAACCTTCCTCATCCCTAGCACATTAACGGCAACATAAGTATATTAACTGAACGAATAATATTTTTTTTTTCCAAACTGCGTTAAAAGGAGGTAGAAAAGAGCTTTAAAAATAGCTCGTGTTATTTTGCTATATTTTCACATTGCTTAGTTTTAAATATTCGAATATATTTTACTAGAAAATGTCTTGTGGTATTTAATTATTACAAAGTAACTTTATAGAGTAATAAACTTAGTGGTACTTAATACAAACACATGTGTATACGTGCACATACTCACACTCTCTTTCTTACACACACCCACCCACATACACACACAGAACTTAGTTAATTGAAACCTTCAGAGAAATGGTAGTTTAGAGATCGTATAGAATGAAGATAAAATATAATTACAGGGTGGTGAATTTGTGAGAGAGCTGGCGGAAATTACAAGATCGTCAGCTACCGTAGGGGGACTTCAAGAGGAACACCCGATTTCATCTCGTACGACTATAACAGTGCCTCTTATTTTGCGATTTCCGACGTTGTGAGAGTTAACACCACTGCCTACTTAGGGTGAAATGGAAGCTCTTTTGCGAATTGAGTTGCATCTCAAATTGACAAACCTAACACTCAAAGCACTAACAAACTTAGACACAAATTTAAGAAATATAAATAAAAAGAAAAAAAATCAATTTTTCCGAGAAGATTCTTATTTATCTGCTTTTAAAACTTTCCCTCGTCTATTGACGAGTTTACACACTTACTCTACTATTTGCGCCTGGACAGAATTGACTTACATTTCAAAATTATGTTTTTCTTGTTTCTTAAAATAAATACACATATTATTCCATAGACATATAAAGTCTATATCGTTGAAGGATGATTCCTAGAGGCCATTTTCGGGAGGAAACTGAATAACCTTAAGTTGTAAACAATTTAAATAGAATAAGTATAAATAAAAAGTAATATGACGTAAATTAATAAGCATGGTAAATACTCTCTTGACTTGTTGTTATTTCACAGGTAGACGACATCATTCATGTATTATGTTTACAAGGGCTATCAAAAGATAAACGCCGATTTTTTTAAAGTATAGTTTTCAACTTTTTATAAAATACACATTCTCTTGAAACAAAAATTGATATTTTACTATTTTATTACCCACCTGAGTGTTCGAATGGTCTAAGACGTCACTCTCGTATTCTGATAACGGGTAGATCGGGGTTTGAATCCTTGTCAGGTCTACTAAGGGGGGACTTTGTGCTAAAATGATTTTCAGCTCTGCTTCCACGCAAATACAAGTAGATTAGCCTTAGAAGGCTTCCTTCCTCATCTCTACCCTATTAAATAAACATAATGTATGCATATAACTTGAACGGGTATTATGACTCGGTGATAAAAAAAAATATCTAGTAGTTTTTTTTATAGGTAGTGATACTATCAATCAAAAGTTACCGCTGCATATCACATGACTAGACGTATGAATAGATGATATTATATATAGTAATTTTCATAACGAGTAGATAACGTGTCTTCCTGTGGAAATTTGACTGTAGTAGGTCTATACTCTAGATAATATATTGGCTTTCTGTGACTTGAACCATAACCCAGAAGTTCTCATACCTTTTTGATCAAAGGAGTCCTTTTAGCAGAAAAAACAAACATCCTGGAGCACTCATATAAATATTTTCACTAGCATTATGAACATTCAATAACGACAGTTATGTTTTACAATACTGAAAGAATAAAACAAATGTAAAATATCACATGTTCTAGGTGCGTCTTTGGCAAATGTGTTTAATTCAAATTTGAAACAAAAAATTGTCAATTTTATTTACTGATGCTATTTTATCGTGTGAAAAACAAATAAAGAATATTTTAAAACTGTGTCTCGCAGCCTGAGATAGCTGGCGGAGCTCTAGAATTCCACTGAGCACAGTTTGAAAGACGCTGCCATAGTGAATTCACTGCTTTATAAAACATATATTTGTCAGTAACAAAATTAATTTTAGTTAAGACCCTCTTTGGTGGTCGCATGGTCTGAGCCGTCACTCTTGAAGTAAACTAGACTTCCGATGACGGGGAGATCAAGGTTAGAATCTCAGTCGGGTGTATTCAGGATGGTTTTTACAAAATGGTTTTACACTCCACGCAAATTCTTGTACACTTCTTATACATTTATCCCTAAAACTATTTAGCCTATGTAGTCATAAGCGTATAATCTAAACGGGTAGTAAGACACGGTGCTAAAAAAACCCAAATACGATTAATTTGTATCGCTGAGAGGTTTAATTGCCAAGAGTGTTCGGGTGTGTCAACACGATTTTATATGGACTACTAAGACCTTGTTGATACTGTTTATAAACATATTGCAGAACATTTAATAAAAATTTTAGTGAGGATAGATCTTCCAATTCAACTTGGGAAGAGGTTTACATTGAAATAAATTGTAATGACCGTAAATATCCAAATGCATTTAACAAAATCTACTTAACACAGTAATGTCGTGTATATGGTTAGATAATTTCGTGAAAATAATAAGCGTGGATAATACTCATTATATAGAGCACATAGCAATTTTCTTACTTACATATACATATTTTATGATTATTTAAACAAACACATAAACCGCCTTGGTAATCTAGTGGTCGTATTCCGACCTAATTTTTAATTTCCGGCGCTTCCATATTTTCTGTGAAGCAGTGGCTCTAGAACGGGGTCGGACTAAGCCTCGTGAAGAAAAAAGAAGGATTTACTTGACTGGAGAAGTAATGGCTCCTTTATAGAAAACTAAGATGAACCACCCCACTCTCACTCTATTTAGCTACAGCCACAATAGACTATAAAAAGAGGAGGGTGATATCTAATTACATGAAAAAGTAAAATATTTGCAAGTTCAAAGAAATATTTAAGTTATTTATTCAAAGTAACAAAAAGTGTAAAAACAACAAGTTGTATGGCCTTACAGATATTACTGAAGTGTGTTGAAAAACAAATGAATCTTAGTAATTTATACATGCGCAGTAAGTTTCAAATTTTTAAGGAATATAATTATATATTATTAACTTTTCTACAAGAGACCAATGAAATAAACAAGATAGTTGCTATTATTTAAAGAATCTTTTCTAAATTATATACAAACTTCTAGTTCACCACAGTGAATTAATATCAAACAAAACCAAAATGATCAAAAGTTTAAATTACTAAATTATTGAAAAGATTGCAAAGAGCTTAATGAGCCTCTTTTAAATGGTTCACAACGCATCAGATTCACACAAGTGAACCTAGACTAAAGAGCTTTAAATTTATGGAATAAATTAAAATTTAAATATTGCACCAGATATTTACTTAAAGCACAAAGGTTTGACTTCCCTACTGAACTCAAACCTTTGCGTGACCATTACCCTCATCAATTTTAAAGAATTAAACAATATTCCCACATTTAAATATCCAATATAAAAAATATAAAAAGTTACGTTGGAGAACTAGTAATTTTGCCAAAATGAATCTGCAAATATTAAAGACAAAACCATATTAATCAACAAAAATAAATTACTTTACATTTGTTTCAAAGCAAAGACGTCCACAAAACAACCAACAAAAGAAACATTATCAATTTAAAGAATTTAAATTACTGATAACCACAAAAATGTAATTTTTAACCTAAATATTGCAAGACATAAAAAATAATCAAATAATGTGGCTAACTATTTAAACCAAGAACATACAAAAAATACTAGCACCCAAGTGGCAACAGGAAACATTAAAATGCTCCATAGCAGAATTTACGTTTTGAAAATAAGTTTTTAGCAAAACATTACCGATGCCTACACTGACAGATTTCCATAGCAAACTAAACCAAAGTATTCAAGAAAATCAAACCCATTGCAGCAATTCATAGTTTATATATTTAAACAAAGCCATCCTGGCTAGATAAAGTCCTAGTCCTGAACAGGATTTCTCGTGTAAGTGGCGAATGTAATAGTCTTCTATATTGTCTGTGGTCCCTCGTTATATAGGTCTAGTTGCAAGGTGGGAAGGTGGGAGTTTTCCTTAGCTATTGCGTCACACGCTAACATCAGGTTGAAAGGCTACATTGTTTTCGTCACTTAGGCCAGTTTCTGGTTGTCTTGATCGTCAGCCGCTGCATTCTACTAGTTCCCAAAACACGAACTCCAAGAAACAAGGTTAGCAGTAGTTGAGCTATGCTTGTTTGGTCACGTACGCCATCCAGGTGTCCATGAATGTGAGTTGTCTTCAAATAGTACAGCACGGGCCAATCAGAGCATTGCTGGCTTTCCCCATTGGAACATCAGGGTGCTTTACAATCTTTAGAGTGTTTTGGACTTCTGTCCATTATAGCATTCGTGGTGAGCAGGTTGGACTTGCATGTTGTTCTACCCCAGGCAGATATACTTGTGAGTAGAGACCTATATTTTACATAGTAAGATCGTGATGTTTAATAATGTAGGATATCTATTAGTATAAGATTATTTGGGGTAGTATTTTAAAAGCTGGCTGGTCCTATTGGTATTTCTATTGCAGTATGTCTATGCATATTATCTTGTTTAAGAGTGGGTAGTAACATTGTCATATTAGCAGTCCACGCTAATGTTATAGTTTAACTGACTACATGACACCCTATCTCCGCAGAAGCTGGCACTATCTTCGCAATCAAACAGAAGCCACTAAGTCGCTGTAGTTGGCGACGGGCTAATGCCTTGGAGTTTTTGGACTAACAAATTAATACTATTAATTGATTAATACGCAATTAAAACACTAAAATAAATTAGTTTTAATAAAATAAAAACTTAACTTATCTCAGTCACGGGATATCGGTCGCCCATTTTGTCACAACTGAACTCAAAATATCAACCTTACAAAATTATATATAAATTACGTCATTTTTAAAACAAGCAATTAGTTATGCATATATTCTTATGGAACTTAGCCGGATAGCGTAACTTAACTTTCCAAGCGCGTATTAATCAACATTTCGATTAATATTAATAAAATAAACAGTTAAGGATCTCAAAAAATGATTATTTTATTACGTCAGAGATGTTTAGTTAATAGCAAGAAAACCGACCCTGGTTCTTAAAACTGCCCAAGGTGCACACAAAATGAAATTAAGGATTTCTTAGAAGGAATTACTTGTGTTTGCTTGTCTAAGCTTCTTGTTAGGGAAGGAAAATATGGGGAAAAGGAGAAAAAAAAATATTCAAAAGGCAAGGCGTAAAATAATAAAAAGAATCGAAGGAATGCAAAGCTAGCTCTATTTCTTCTTATTCTACTACTTCTTCTTCCAAAAACACTCCTGAAGCGAAAAGAAAAGTTGAAGAAAAATAGCGTCTAAGATCGGGTTATGTATAGCTGCGGAAGATGCCCCGAAACCAGTTGTACCGTGAGAAATATTGAGCTATAAACAAAGCGTCGAATATAAACGCAGATATAAATGTATAGGGATATTTACACCGTTGACAAATCGTGGCAGTATTTTAAACGTTGATCCATTCCTTCGAGATCCGATATTTCATCTCCCGCACCCCACGCTGCCAACTTATTTTTTACTGACGCATAAAAAAAACGCGTCCATACGAAGTCGATTGGTTTATGACAAGACCTGCGTGTGCACCAAATGGAGAGAGTGTGTGGATTTAAATTGAATTTATTTTGATATATAATACCTCTCAGAAAACAAAAGAATAAAATACAAACACATTAAACCATATTTTGAAAAATATTCAATCTTATATTTATTTATATAGGGTATTTAACGTTCACTTTCTAAACTTACTGTTTAAACCAGCTCCCCTCTTATTAACTAAATTAAATCTAGAAAAGATACAACAAATACCCCTGATCGTTAATTTGTCAATGTGAAAGGGGAAACCCACATTTCAACCACAATACATCTAACGGCCCTGCTGAGTATCGGCCCTGAAATATCTTACTAAATCCTTGTTCCCACGAACTGTTGTATGGAAAGTCGCAAACAGCCTGTGGTTTGTATATTCGTGAGTCTGTAGTTCGTAGATTAACGATCCTAACCTTTCACACGATGCATGGTTTGCTCTACTCGTGTCTGTGGATGTGGCACGGTGCCCAAGCCTCCACTGGTTCGTCACCACAGGTCTTTGATGTTTCAAGCATATACCGACAGTTCACTGGAAGGTTCGAACCGTACCAAGCCAACTCACATCTATCGGTCCCACGACGTGTGATAATGCAACCTACGAGCCGAATCCGTCCGAAAACGTACCGTGGGAGCGGGCCTTAAACAGACACGCTACCTATTGAGTTAATGTGTCGGACCACTCTACCCCTATTTCTTTTTCCTTTTTTTTAACACTGCGTAATACCACCCGTTTGGGTTATACGCTTACGCTTACTAATCACTCTAATGATTTTAGGGAGTAGGAAGGTTATATTTAGAAGAAGTGTACCCACACTTACGTGAAGAGAGAATGTAAATAATCATTTTGGGAAAAAATCCATCAGTACAATCGACTGAAGTTCGAACCTCAATCTCCCCATCATCGGGGGCCTATTATAGTGAGAGTATCGCCTTAGAACATGCGTTTGCCAAAGCGATTTCTTATACTATTATTTTGAGTTGCTTTTCACAACACATTTGGGCTAAACACATTTTTAATTATTATGCTAACGTGTTAGGAATGAGAAGGGTTAGTATTACAGGAGGTGTACCTGTAGTTTCGCGGACTTAGTGTGAAAACGTACCTGCATCTGCGTGGATAGAGAGTGTAAAACAATTTAGAAAAAAACATCCTTATTATAACCAATATCTACATAACTGGCATTCTAGCATAGCACCAAAGTAACGTGTTAAACCATTAGTCCATCGATGCAGTTGATGATAACCATTTACAGGTAGAGTTTAAGCTAATTCTGATTACTCTGGCAACACTCCACGATACATTACTTTAAAAATTGTCTTGTTTGGGATCTTAGCATACACATTACTTAAAAACTTATTTTACTTATAATTACCCCACCTAACCAGTGCTGGATTTAAAGGGGATGAAGAGGTGTGAAAAGGGATAACACCCAAAGGTATCTCCACATTTATTTATTAATAATTATGAATAAAATAAAAGTATTTTTAATTTCTAAGTTTTACATTACTTTTCACCCTATAACTCAAAACAAACTTTACATCTTTATGTCACGACCTAAACCTTCGTTTGTCAGGGTTGCTTGCGAGAGGGGTTAGTTTGCAGGCCAGGTAGTTGTGTGGGTGCGAAATAATACGTAGGTTTACGAATTTTGATTTAGTATAATTTACTAAAAGATAATAAAAAATGTGCTTTTAGATGAAAGATAAAGAAATAAAGAGACTGGACGCCCACGCTTGTGGAAGAACTGGCTTAACTCTTGGAGACTAACTGATACAGAACTATATCTCGGGGCCCTGGGTTCGACGGATGTCCTCTAAGTACTCGTGCTACTGATGACCTGAAAATGTAGTCTAATATGGTACGGTATCGGGCAGCGTAAATGCCTGCGATATCTATGGAATTGTGACAGCCCCTATAGCAAATTAAAAGTCTTTTATACCTCGCTATGGCCTCTTTCCTAGCCGGCTAGTTCAACATTGTTATGAATGGTTAGCAATCTCTTTTAACCTTTCTAATTCATTACTTCATATACGCTAAGCCATCACTTTCCAACCCGTACGTCCACTTGAGTTATGTAAATCAAAACAAACATCCAAAAATTGCTCAGTATTTATGACATATCTATACTTGTATAATTTGTTCTAAGCAAATCTAGTTTATTTTGACGGAAAAATTTTCTTAATTAAATAATATTTTGTTTCTAGTTAAATAGTATCTTGAATATGGAGCTTTTAACCAATCTATTTTTAAAATAAATAAATGGTACGACCCAATCGCAAAAAATTCTCATATTATGATGTATTATGCTTGAAACAAAATATTATAAAATATATTTTCAGTGATCTAAACTTAAGGAAGTCTTTCTAAGAAAAACAAACAAATCATATTGTTAAACACAATAAACACTGTTTATTTATAAACTTTAAACAAAATTGTTAATTGATTTTTGAAAATTCTAGATATGTTAAAAATATGTTATTGGCTTACTACTATAAAATTATTTAAAACAAATAAAACGATATGATTATTTATCATGTAATATAGTTCCCTAATAAAAATGTTGAACTGAATCTTAAGTGCCATTTTCTAAAAATTTCAAATTCCCTAAAATTAATTAAATTAATAAATATTATAAAAAAGCGAAATTATTATTTCTTCTGTAAAATAATAGTAGTCCCCAGCTAACAATTTTGAACATAATCATTGTAGTTATTTTCAATTTTTTTTAAAATTCGTTAAAATCACTCATCAGTAAATTATTATAGAAAGTAGTTTTTATGAAAAACAAAAATATACAATTAATTTTATGGTATATTATAAAAAACTTATCAGGTACCAATTTCGAATAAAATTGTTAGGGCAGTTTTAAAAATATTAATTATTTTGAAAAAAATCTAAATCACATGCCGGTGGCGGGAAGATCGAGGTTCGAATCTCGGTCGGGTGTGTACTGAGCGTGGTTTTTACTGAATTATTTTCCACTCTCCATCCACGCAAATGCAGATGTACGCTTCCTGTTAATACAGCCTTCCTAGTCCTTATAACTATTAACTTAATTAGTACATAAGTGTATAACCCAAACGGGTGGTAAGACGCTTCTCTAAAGGAATATTTATTTATTTTTGTATATAACTTAAAACAAAATCATAATCTAAATATAATCATATGACCATAATAATTTAATTTATATACGTTTATATAATAAGTTAACAATTAAAATATTTTAAATGCATTTATTTTTTGGAAATATTAGTAAAATTACTTTTAGGTGGTATAACAAAATATTTAAAATGAATTAATCTAATAAAAATTAATTTTTCTTTAATCTTACTATCTTTAAGTTCAAGCCTTGCATAGGCCTACATGAGTTTATTATTTTAAAACATTTTTGATACTTCCCATAAAATACATCAGTCGTTTCTTCACGAACAATTTGTATGTTAAACAAACGTATAAAAAGTAAATATTATATTAATCTCTCTTATATAAAAAAAATGTATTTCATGTTTTTCAATTTCTAGTAATTGTAAGTCATTTGGTCTTAAATGCATTACTGCACTTAGCTAGGTATGGGCTAATTTCCTTTTCTTGGTCTTCTCCTTTACCCCTCTCGACCCTAAAAAAAACCCTTAGCTCTCCCCTTACAACTTTTCCTCTTTAGCTTACAAATGGCGCATCGTCTCTTAGCCTAAATTGTGATCTCTGAGATTACTTTTTTTTCCCCCAGCACTTTCCCCCACTCCTCTCCACCGATTTCTGTTTCTTTGGATGGCAAGGAAATATCTTCATCAAGTTGATAGTTCAACCCCATCTCTTTAAAACCTTTTCCCTTTCCGACAAAATGGATATCTAGAGCAGAAGAGAATCATACTCTATTGTTTCAATCAAACAGCAGGATAATAACTTATGTGCTAAATCATCAAACTTGGGTTTATTAAAATATTGATAGGTACTTATTCTGTGCTGTTTAATTTAATAAATATTTGTATATTATTTATTGCCCATCTTGGTGGACACGTTGACCTTGCCAGGCTTGTCTAGTTTCATTTTATGGTGATGGCAGAGATCAAGGTTTGAATCCTATTTGAGGTTAAAAATGTATTTTTTTTACTAATTGGTTTCCTACTCTTCTTCCTTGCAAATATGGGTACATTTATTTTAAAGTTTAGTTTTCTCATTCATATACAAAACACGTATTTAAAACATGTATAACCCAAACGGATAGTTAAGTTATACCATTAAAAAAATGGAAATATGAAATACTGTTATTTTTTTTAATACATTACTTTTTTTTATTATGCTTTAAGACAACTGGGCAGCGTAACATCTCTCGAATGGGTTGTAAGATTTGATTTAAAAAAATGGGATTATGAGCAGCTTAAAATGAGTAATAAAAGTAATAATATAGTAGCCAAACTACGAACAATTTAAATTATCATTTGGTGAAGGTATTTTAGTTGCAAATTGTGAATTTTCATATTAATCAAAAGTAGATAAAGGAACCTTTTTATCAGTCCGTAGATCCGTTAATTACTAATAAAAAGGGTCTGATTAAATAGGGTAATATATTATAGCTCATTAAACTATCCACTTCAGTTAAGTAAATAACCAACCCCATGGTGTAGTGGTCAGTGCACCTGCCTACGAGCCTTGAGGACCTGGATTCGATTCCCGGTGGGTATCTTGGATTGTTTTTCCCCCAAAAAGGGAATTATACCAACGGTCACCAGGGCTTGGTTAATTAAGCTTAAGCTACATTTAAATATTCCCACGGGTTTCCCAACCTCATATTTACCATCATCTCATCTCATCGGGAGGGACTTGGAAAGAGCCTCCAAGGAAATAATGTACGATTAGTACATCTGGTTGTCCTCTGGGAAACAGTACATTAGTACTGGGTAATTTTTCCACTACTGGGCTACGATATATGTAGGCCAGATGCGCAATAGTATTATTGTTTAGTCACCCTAAATGCTAAAACTTAATGAACACAATATTTTTCTTTGATCTTAGGGTCTATTTGGGCCCCCTCGTTATAGTTGTATATTTTTTACCTCTTTAGTTTGGTCATTCTTTGGGTCACAATTTTCTAAAGCTGTCCTGTTTAAGGCACACGTATTAATGATGGAAAGAAACACTATATATATAATGATGCTTATAAATGAGTAAAAACACGTTAAAACTAGTTTATATTTTATTGAAACAGCGAGTAATATTTAAATATACATATTTTTAAATTTAAATTTACTTGCAGGTTTACCAGTGTAATCAGCAACAACTGTGCTTAGAGGCATTTAAACATATTTCACCACTGGAATTTCCCAGATTGTGACTTCTAAGGAAAGTGGAATTTCGCAGAAGAAACGTAATTACAGTGCCGGTCATTAAATATAATTTACTTTGAGCTCATTAAGCTAGGCGCCATATTGGGGTAGTACGCAAAGTTAATTAAGGACTACATAGTGTAGAAGAAATAAAATTTTTAAGAATTATTCTTTTACATTTGTATTACGGAAAGTATATCCAAAGAGAAATGAATATAAAAATGGTTGAGGTCAAATCAGGTTATATTATAAAATTGTATGACTTTAAATTTTATTTATTATTCAAACTAGCAATGTATATTAACTTCAGTCTGTACAGTTATATATTATGCATTTAAATTTCCGCAACAAATATAAATTATTTAAAGCTATGAAATGTACTTTTTCATATAGACTACCATTTATTCATAATTTCGACATACAATATTGAAATTAAGTTAATTTATTCAATTCAAGTTTATAAAATAAATACATAATGTTTGATTTGTTTTTTAATTAAGGTTAAAAAAATATATCAAGACAGCCAATATTAATTTTTAGCCATTATCTATATATACATATATATATTTGTGTGTGTGTGTAGTTAAATACATTATTTTTAAAAGCGTTTACAGGACGGCAGCAAAAAATAAATTCAATTTAATGCAATTGACTCGCTTCGGTGGCCGTGTTGTCTAAGGTGCTACACTCGCAATAGACTAGACTGACAAATACGGTTATATCTGTGCTCGATTCCGTTCGAGTGTACTGATGATGGTTTATCTTAAATGGGTTTCCACCCTCTTTCTACGCAAATTTTAATACACTTTCTCTAAATTCAACCTTCCTAGTACATTAGGGCAAAAATTACATATGAATATAATCCTAACTGGTAGTAAGATCCAGTTCTAATATTCATATAATATAAAACGCAATCCCCAAAAATGATGACATTAGAAAAGTAGTTATATTTTAAAATATTTGGTTTATTTAAATATTTATATTATATATATTATTCTTTTTAATACGTTTCAACAGCCAAGTTATTAACTGTTTAATTTAAAAGTGCAGTAGGAGTAGTGAAGTTTAGAGGGAGTATAAGTGTAAGGAGAAGAGGATAACAAACACTTATAAATCAAATTTTCAAGCAAGAATTAATACCCAAACCTCCCTGTCAACGTAAATCCACGATATGAACAACTTGATGACGTAGACTGCGTTACTACCGGGATGAGTAACAAATAAGTTGATTTTAAATAGACAGATAGTGTTGATCGCAGGAAGTAAGTCGTTACAATACTATTTATAAAATATCTATTTTAACTTAAATTAGAAACATTTACTAAAAAAGACTTATGAAACTAAATAATATACATTGTTGCAGAAACACTCAATCATAGCTCGTACATGAAATAATATCCGTTGCCACAGAATCATTGGGAAAAGTGGAACATATCCTTCTACCAAAAATTATAATCAAAAACCTCGAAACAAAATGTATATATATTAATGGCTCAGAATTTATTGGTTTTATGTAAATATAATTTTGAATAAAAGATTTTTATTTTTATAATTACTTCATCCTTACAATGCTAAGTTATTTCATATCTCAAATAGTTGTGAAGCTATGATCAAAATTGGAAATTTCTAATTATGTAAAGTACACCATAATTTTCTTGGGGAAATGCAAATTTCAATTTGGTTTATGATGTTAAACAATGTCTAAGTAAAAACAAAATAATCAAAATCGTTATAGCATTTTTCGAGAAAACTGATTCTTTCTTGTTTTGACTATCAATAAACTATATTGATTTTAAGGTTAGATTTATATTTCCAAATGCTGCTCTGTGAAGCCTCATGAAAACCACAGATACCATGCTTTAGCTCGACCGGTAAAATGTTTTCAGCTCTATCCCGAGATACAGACAGAAAAACAAACAAACGACATCGCAAAAACTTTTTTTTATGCTTTTAATGGGTCATGAAACGTCGACATTTATCAAAATCTTGAGCTCGATTCTTTTTTTGACGACCACATTAATTCTCTTTCCGAGGGGTCGAGCTAAAGTAAACATATATTGGAAGAGTCCATGAGGGCAGAGCAGACTGGAATATTCAGGTTATAGTTTTGACTTCTATCTAAGAGTCTACTTCATTTGACTTAGATTTGAAATACAGGGATCAAAATTATATTCGTGAGCACTGGTGATTGATTACTTTATTCCAGATGTGTCTACCCATCCTATTTCTAGCCGAACTATGGTAAATTTTACTATAATTTTCTTTACCGATCCTGATTCATTAGTTTATTCAAGTCACTACAATTCTGCACATCACATTTATAAATGACCTAGTTTGTAAAAGATTGTGAAAGATATCTATATTGATTTGAACTAAATTGCTCTCTATGACTTTATCTATTTTACAATCATTTGGAGAGGTGTAGATGATAACAATTTTTATGTTGGTGAAATCTTGATCAAAAAGTAACAATGTAACAGAGGAATGTTTACTTTACGTTTCATATGAGATTTAGACGTAGAACGGTTTTATTATTTTATGTCTCATCCAACTACTTATAATATTTTATCATCATCATCATCATAATCATCATCATCATCACCATAAACTGTTTATAGCCTGTCGCCGGGTCAGTTTAGTAAAATGCCTCCACCTTGATCTTTCCTTCCACCATTATTCCTAATTTAATAATTTCCATTCTTCTCCTCTCACATGCACGATTTTTTTCTGTTATATGCTCCTCCCATCTCTTTATTTGTATCCCATGTGGTCTTTTCCCTACATACTTCATCTCCATCATTCTCTTTTGTGTTCTCTCCTTTTCTATCCCCAACACATGATCATACCATCTCGGTCTTGCTTCCTCTACTATCTCATGTGTTTAGCTTAAATAAATATATGCAATAACCTTTGACAAAGAAGAATATTCATCAAAAGAGAGGTAGGTGCAAATTTAAGAGATAGGTCCAATTTTCATAGTAAGGTCTTTATCAGACAGCTAAAAAGTTACAAGATCTACATTCACGTATTCATACGTCATGTCGAGTGACCTGCATCGGTTAATTTCAATAGCTGTAAATAATACTTATGAACGAACACTAGTTAAATAAACTGCTTTAATGGCATAATGGCTTAAGGCAGTGGCTACCAAACCCTGGGGAGGTTGAGGTTTTAATCCTGGTTGCGTGTACTGATGGAGGTTCTTCCTAAACGGTTTTAAACTCTTGTATTCACGAAAATTCTGGTATACATACCCTAAACACAACCTTACATATCCATAACACACTATCGTAATAATATCGGAGCATATAAACAGAACTGATGGTAAGACGCAGTGCTAAAAAAAACTAGTTAAATAATAAAATATTATCAATTTTATCCGCAAAATATGTTTGTATCTTCTAAAAGGCCCTTTTTATGAAATTGGACTGTACGAACACGTTGTAAAGAGGAACACAGATCACAATCAACACTGCTGCCACTGGATAAAGAGGTAGCAATAAACTTTTTAATAAAATTGATCATACCATCTGCTATTCAAAATTTTAAAACTGTCGTCTTACATTAAGAAACGGTACCTTCAAACTAAGGGAATTTATTCAAAAGTTTCGAGAGAAAATATTCCAACGATTTCAATGTGTTTGATTGCGTGTATTTAATTAATATATACTAGTGGATCGTTGCAGCGATGGCTGCATATCATTGCACTAAAATGTATCATAAATATTAGTTGGGAAAATATCTATATAACAAGCCTTCACTCGAATTTTTATTTAAAAGTCTACTCTTCAAAGGCTATCAATTATGATAGATATTTAGATTCTAGTGTTTAATTTTAATCAAAACCTACATTTTTCCCAATCCCGTCACGATGATGACTTTAGAGCTACCCATTTCCCAGATCTCTATCTAATTCTTTCACCAAATCACTCAAGTAAGAATTAAGTTGTTATTATTTTAATCAAAGAGTAATATTTTATTTACTGATATATAACCATAAACAAACCTTGGTTTCCATGGTAACGTAAACATAGAATGATTGTACAGATGAGTCACTGCCCACACATTAGAAAAGAAGGAAATTTTGCTAGGAAAATTGGGTTTTAGTTTTGGGATACTATTTTAGCTGATATCCTGGCCACCTAATCATTAAAATGAGTTGGTTAAAATCAGTTAAACCGTTTTCTCATAATTTAAATTATTGCAAATGGGCTTATCAAATCATATACAATATGTATAGAGGGAAAAAGATTGGGATTTAGAAAAGGTGAGAGTGAGTGATGAGTGTTTGATTGATTGAAAGTGTGTGGGTGAGAGTGATACTGAAATTGTTAGCAATAGAAAGTGAGTGTGATCGAGTGAGTGTAAGTGAGCGATAATGAGAGAATATGAGAAAGGGTATAGATTGGAAGAGAGAGAGAGAGAGATTGTGTGTGTGTTTTTGTGTGTGTGTGAGGAAAAGTTTGATATAGAGTGGGAGAGAGAAAGTGAAAGAAAGTGTCTGAAAGAGAAAGTGAAAGACAGTGTGTGTAAGAGAGAAAGAGAGAGATTGAGAGAGTGTATGTATGTGTGTGAAAGAGCTTTAGTGAAATAGTGTGTGTGTTTGAATAAGATTATTTGTGAAAGTGCTTGTGAATAAAAGTGTGTAAGAGAAAAGTGTGTGTGTTAGAGAGATAGAGAGGGATAGATGGAGTAGACAAAACATTACTTTGAAATACTAGCCACTCAAAATCAAGTGGTAACATTGAAACATAACCGAAATTATAGGTGTTGAAGCTTCATTTGAAAAAATAAACACCCATCCTATTCTTAGATCATAAAATAGATGGGATGGTTAAAATATCACCCTGAAATTCAAAATTAAGCTAAAGATATTAATTATAACTTTTTTTAACCCAATATAATGGTTGCTGTTAGATAAATATACAAATTTATAATTGCCGTAATCTTCCTATTTGTTGCACCATACCACTAAAGTAAGAGTTGAGATGGTATAGTTTTTAAACCAAGCAAAATGTTTTATTTACATGTATACGGTCATGCACAATTCAGGGTTTCCATGGTGATGTAAGCAAAGAACGAAAAGCTTAAAACATTTTGGTAAAAAAATATTTTCGTCGGAAACTACTATTTTTCTCGATATTCTGGACCTCTACCCTTTAAAATGATTTTTTTTTGTCAAAATCAGTTCAAAATTCCTCGTAATTTCTATGACGGGAAACAGACCTATCAAATTATATATAATGCATACTATTATTTAATGGGAAAAATCTTCCCTAAACATAGTTTTGTATATTTTTAAAAGTTTTTACATTTGTAATCAATCATAATAAATCAACATTTTTTAACGGACAAACATATGCATTCGAATTAGATATTTTATTTTATCGTTGTAAGGATCAGGGTCGTTTCTTGGTGTTTTGCCACCGTAAGCGAGAATTGAAAAACGCCGCCCCATCCTTTTTACTACCATCCGTCTCTTCCCCTGTCAACAAGGATAGAAGAATTAATGCATTAGATACAAAATAACTTGTATTCAACATTAAACAATAAAACACATCAAACATTAAATAACTAAATAAGCACTGTTTATAATATTTTATTTAGTTTTTAATTTCTCTCTTCTATCTTCAATGGTGTTTTAGGTTCTTTCTCTTAATCCAATGGTACCTTTCTTGCCTTTATTTTAGCAAAGTCTTTAATAAGATCAATAATGTCAAGATAGTAAGCCATGTTTTTTTCTACTGAAATTGTGCTTCTTTGCTCATGGAACTGCGCAGATTTGTTTTTATTAATTTGAGTTTTGAGAAACTCCTCTTTGCACTTGCCACTGAAATCGGTAAAGTAAAAAAGGATACAAAGAGCATCGAACAAATTAGGAAAACCATTTTCTAACTTGTTTTGGCACAGATATTCCAGCACATATTCGGGTTTCACGTATTTTTTTGTTTATATCCGATGACTTATTCCCGAAAGTTCAGAGCAGAGAACTGCCTCGTCAATGTCCTTTAGAAAAGATGGGTTTTCTCCAAAACTACGCTGGGTTAGTGAGTGCTGTTTCCAATTTGATACACAAATCCATTAGTTCTTTAAAAAATTTCATCATGAAGTCAATTATATTGTATAGAAAACAAAATAATCTTGCAGTTTCATTCAATTGTGTGAATCGTTCTTTTACAAATCTAATTAACTTGTCCAATGTTGCAAAATAGCAATGTACTCTGACCTTATCTTTGGGATCACCTTACTGTTCACAAATTAATTATTCTTCGCCGTTTGTTTTCTACCATCAATCACAAAATCTAAATTATCAAGCCGTTACCATTTTGTTTCTCGCAGCCCTCACACTTTTTTACAATTATATAGGTAGGTTGGAAGGAAATAATTATATAACTTTAATAGTAACTTATCTCTTTTATATGAAACATGACTTGCACTTAACTTTTAGATATGTTTAAATAGAAGTACAAAACCTAGTTTTGGATTGAGTATCAACAATAAATAATTAATAGTAACAAAAAAACATCAACAGAATCACTCAATATAAATGACAATTGACAAAAATTACCTGCAGAGACCAAAACAACCAGAGAGAGGGTTGTATCAAGTCACGACATGATCACAAGTCATTGAACAAGCGCCTCCCTCCAGCGCTTGGCAGAAACAACAACAAGAGAGAGGGTTGTATCAAGTCGCGACATGATCACAAGTCACATTGCGCCAGCGCCTCCCTCCAGCGCTCGGCAGAGACAAAAACAACAAGAGAGAGGGTTGTATCAAGTCGCGACATGATCACAAGTCATTGTGCAAGCGCCTCCCTCCAGCGTTCGGCAGAGGTGAATCAAGATCATGATATATGTTTGTTTACGTTTAATACTCAGTAGCGGCTCTTTATTTTCTTACTTTTGAGTTAGGTAGAGACAATGTCTACATTAGTCAAAGTAACCACTTATTATTATTATTATTATTATTAGCACCGCGTCTTACTACCCGTTCGGGTTACACGCACTTACGCTAATGTGTAATGGTAGGGTGATTGTGAGATGAAATGGAGGACCTACAGTTTAACGTAGAATTCAAACCACGGTGGAGGCCTGGCATTCCACACACTCACAAGTTGTGATTAATACACGTCTTGTCAGAGGTGAAGGAAGGGTTTGGTAATCAGATACATCTGTGCCGGGATCGAGGGTTGAACCCCGGAACCTCGGCACAGAAGTCCTACACCTTACTCCTAGACTCCCAGGTTAATCTTACTTTTTAAGTATTTGTTCCGTATGCTTTCGAAAACAATTCTATCTTTTAATTTTTCCTTTTAATCTGATCATTCTTTTCGCTGTTTGATTTCAAATTAAAATTATTTCCGCCCTTTTACCTCCCTAGGAAGCCACCTAGACTTGCCTAATTGTAGGAACGGCCATGCTAAGGATGAATATACACACATACGCATGAATATATACATAATTACTTGCTCTAATAATAATATAAAAATTACCCAGTAGTAGTAGTAGCTAGCTTAAGCTTTAAGATCAAATCTGTACTTTTCCGTTTTCCTCAATGTGGTCCTATCAGCTATAAATAAGAAACACTTTAAAAATTTCTTTCACTTACGTTGTTTTTATTTGGAAATATATCAAAATATACGTAGCATATTTTTCCAATAATTTTAATAGTGTTTGAAAATTCCCCTCCGCCGCTCCCCATATGCTCATTATTTGGTATTTTTTACACAAAATAAATATAATCTAAACAAACACGTGTTTTCAGATGACATTCTAAGTATTTGTGTGAATAAAGAAAAATGACAGGGCTGTTTATATGAATGAAATGGTTTCATTATAGAAAAACACCTTGAGTCTATTATTTTTTAAACCAGCCAACAAGCATACATTATCGCTCACCACGGCTTAATAAAATGTTTCCTTATTCACAAATAAAAATAATAATATACTTCTAAAATAATCATGAGAATCCACACTGTAAAACACTGTCTTATTATTTCTTTTGTAATCCCATAACTTTCTCCCTTTCTCTTCGTTTTATATTAAGGTTTTCTTTTATTTCCCATTTAGATTTTAGAGAGGTTTGCACCCTTGTTCTAATGTTTAATGTTTTCTTTGCTCTAATTTCTTTACTCTCCGTTTGGCGATTTCTTTTTGAAAGTGGAGAGGCAAGAAAAAAGCTAGCGGCAGAGAAAAAAAAAAGCTACGTTTTTTGGGTCTGTTTACATCTGAAAAAAGAATAAAAAAAGAGATGATCTCTCACAAACAAATTACGAAGTAAAAGCTTTAGAAATACGAGCTATGAATAGTCGGTGTGAATTAAAAAATTTCTCTTAACGCTACTACTTCTATATATTTCTTATTAATTTTAATGAAATAAAATAAATCCGAAAAAATCATCCTTGCAAATAATTTTCAAATTATTTAAAAAAGTTTTGTTAGAAAATTTTTAAGCATCTAAAATTATTGGAATATTTTATTTAAATATTTAAAATAATGTTCATACCATGCATGATATTAAATGTATTTCCAAATTAACTATCGCTAGAAAGAGTAGGTAGAAAAATTATATCGTGGTTAAGAATTGAAATAGACTCTAATACAATATAAACAACGAAAAAATAAAATAATATTTCTAATATATAATTCTCGTTTTGATAATAATAATTATCTAAATAAACTTACACATATCTAATAAAATTTAACAATATATTTGTTAAGTAAAATACATTTTTAAAACCGATATTCATTGAACAATATTATGTTAATTTTAATTAACAATATTTAATCATGTTCGTAAAAAGTCATTAAAAAACCTTATAATAATATTATTGTATTTTAAGTATACAATAGCTTACTAAGTGAAATAACAGAGATATAAATAATAACTGCCCATAACTTTCCAATTCTTACCATTAAGACTATCATTAAATACTCAACTAATCATGAACATTTTAAAGGTGCTAGAATAGTCGATAAGAAACTCATGGACGCTCAGAAACCAAGTGGATTTATAACGTTTTTGGGTGGAACTGTCCGGTACTAGGACAAACAGGGGAAGATTAAATACAAATGCTGATACGATTTGTGTTCTAGCTCTCCCTACCCTTTTAACATAAATCATTCAATTCACAAATACTACACCAGCTACCATGCTTTCCACGGGCCCTTAGATGTTGACCTCTTGTATAAGTAAATGAAAACCTTCCTGAGGGTGACTTTATTTCACTAGTACAATAGTTCAAGCCTGTAAATGCATTACGAATTACTGATGATTAATGACGTCGCACACGTGATCAACCTTAATATGTGCATTTTAGGAATTTCAAAGCGAACAATTGCACCTTTTAAACAACATTTACATTTTTATATAATATATACAAGGTCATATAAAATAGTTTCGTAATCAAATCAATGAATACCAAACTCTGTGTACTAAAGGTTCTCTCAGTATTTAACTTTAGCGCAGTATTTAATTGGCAATATCTTTTCTAACAAGGCAGTATTATTAGGTGCCGGTAGTCTATTTAGAACACTGTCTACTTACAGGTGGTTTTTTTTTTTTTTTTTTTTTTTTTTTTTTTTTTTTTTTTCTCTGCACACTCTTTGTTAAGGTATTGTTTAAGGTATTGTAACAATTTTTATTAATTTTATTTATTTATTTCGTTTATTATATTGTTTTTTGTTGTCAAGAGCTCTGGTGGACAAATGTAGCAGTTGGCTACCCTGCTTTTAGTAGTCATGAACTTCCTATTAAATAAAGGGCATTCTCATTTATTTGGAATAATTATCTTGATGATGATTACGACAATTCATATGAATGAGTTTTATATAATCTACATAACAAAGATTGTTTTTATGTTAACCAAAGAAGCATTTAAATATAGTTTTTGGACCGGTTTTTCTATGTGTCTTGCAATCCGATAGTGCTGCTATATTTCGAGGATAAAAGGAACCCCGAAGATATCCGAATGAAAGGAAATGAAAACCAACCTATTTTAAATATGTTCCTATTAGTTGTTTAATAAAGGAAGCTCACTACAATAATTTTGAGTTATCTTATGTGAACCTTCTACTTCCTAATATTCTGCCCCCCTTCTCCTCTAATGGGAAAGGGCAGGGGCACATGTACAATAAACTAAAGAGGGCAAGAAATAAACAACAAATGATTAAATTGCAGAAGAGCGTTAGGACCACATTAACATTGATAGGCCTTCAGTTTGACCTATACAACAATTTGTCGTCATGAAGCCTTCCCAACCATCACCCGTTATTCAGTATTATCACTCAAAGGGAAAGGATCTTTTGAGTTAAAAGAATGATTCTTAACCTGTCATAGTAAATTAAATATGGCAAGTAAAATAAATCAATATTTATTTTAGAAAAGATTAACAATATATATATATATATGAATACATGCATATAGGTAACAATAGATAGTTAAAAGGAAAATATATAAATATAGAAAAATGAAGAATGGGGTTATGCCCATTACTATACAGTGGTACTGTTGCTATAGTAACCTTTGTCCTAACAATTACATTCACGATTACATACGGTAACATACGACCCCTCAATAGGTCTCAGCGGCAACCCGCAATGTACTAACAACCATACCTATACGTCACAGGATAAACATCCGCATTTTACAAACGGACTGTATCGTATGCTTTATAATTTCAATTTATAAGCATAAATATTCATGGCAACCAAAAAAAAGAGAAAGTCAATGATTCATTTTAGTCATCACAATAAATCTAACAAACAATATTTAGCCGTATGGGCCATCAACATTTCCCATACTACCCAGGCATTCGCCTTCAAAAATGTAAGTTATAGAACTTACAATAAAAAAAGTCCCCTCATAGTTTCTAATCATGTTACCAAGCCGGAAGGGCAAAAAACCTCAGTAATACTGTTAGCAAGTAATAAACAACATTACGCCATTTTTGGGCTACGTAATTTGTCATTCCTACAATATTAAAGAAACTACCCAAAACAACAGATGAAAGTCAAAAAATTAAATTTTGTAGGTACTGGCCAAAAAGGAATTTAGACCTAACTTAAAATTTACCATTAAACCTATAACAAATTTCCAAAAGAGTAATTTTAACTAGTACGGCCGAAATTGAATTTATACCTTGGGAAAAATCCCATCCTAGAGTACGTGTCCAAGACACGGATGATTCAAGAAGTGACTTATGAGACACACAACATCAGTTTATAAACAGTTATTCTCTGAGGGGAGGGGAACATAGGGGAAACCAAAGAACATAGAAGAACAATCACATGGAACAGAGGGATAGGGGCGGTAAAGGAACAAAAAGGTCATTGGAGAGGCGTCTAGAATATCACGTGTCCATCACATGACCGCTCCCATGAAGCAACGCGAGATCAACACGCTCAAAATGCCACACCACTAATTCTTCTAGTTATGTGTTTACATTCGGAGCGGAAACAATGTGCGCGGGCAGGGATGTTTGTTGACGTGACTTTAGACACACAGACCGAGAAACGGGGCACTTTTGGTGAGTCCAGTATTGTTTATTCTTCGGTGTTGTAGAAATAGTGTTATTTTACTCGTATTTTCTTCATGCTTGTAATGTTGATGTCAAGCAACGTTACACTAATTATTATGATTTTCAAATGTTTAGCCACTTTATAGTTATTTTTCGAGTCTAATAAACTACTGTAACCTCGATTAGCCTATTAATCAGATGTTGAAAGAGCCGCGTTAGTTTTGCTGGGTAATATTTTTGAAAGGAAAAACGTCTTTTTCTGACGCAAAGCGGCAAGTTGAAGATAAAAAATAATTCATTTTTTCAAAGCAAGTACAATGCAGACCATTTGAAATCCACAATACAAACTTTTCTTGATTATTATTATTATTTTACCTGTGAACAATTAACTTCAATATATTATTTCAAGAATATATTAGATTAAAATATTTGATTTAAAGTTTTATTAACCTAAAAGGAATCCATGTATTCATTTTTATTACTTTTTACACTTAATTTTGATTCTAATAATTTATGTAATTAAATATTTTGTTTTACCCAATAAACCTGAATGGTTAGTAGTGTTTCAGGTGGATATCAGTACGGAGGTTATTATATATTTACCCTTGCAAATTTGAAAATAATAGTAATAACAAATATATTCAAATTTTTAATTTTTATTAATCATCTTTATTACATTGTTTACCCACACACACAACATTCCCTGGTATTTTGTGGTCAAATATATTTTCTTTATTGTTTCATTTTTTGAAAGTCACTGTTACACTTAATATTTTAACGCTAGGAAGCAATCAACAATTTTATCGACGGATTGTCTATTGGCGCCCAATCACGGAAATTCAAAGGAACTACACCACGACCACTGACTGTCACGGGATTGCTAAGGAAAGTACAGGTTATCTGTTGTCTTATGTGTTACGACCAAGCGGAAGGTATTTTCAAGATTCACGTTTATGGAAACCACGAGATTAAAGTTTCTCATTGCTCTGCTCCACTATATATGATTTTAAGATGTATAATCAATTCTTTAACGTATATTTCTCTTTATTTTTTCTTGCAGTATGAATCCATCAATTGGTTCAAAAATTACGAAAGAAATTATCTTCACACTAGTATTTGTCTTGTAACATAGGTAAGTGGCTAAAAATTGATTTAATTTTCAAAATATTCCAGATGTAAAATTTATCTATTTTATTTTGTATTAAAATTCAAGTAGGGTCTACGGATTTGTTATTTTATGATATACAATTAGAATAATTATTTTGTTGAGAGGTAATAGAAAACCACTTTTGTTTAGTTTAAAGAGAAGAAACGAACTCGAGGTTGTATATTTCTTACTTTATAGCCGTATTATTTTAATTTCCCTCCTGACGCTGTGCATGTTTAGACCCGTAGAGGTGTAGATAGGAGTCGGTAGGTGGGCGTCGTTGTGGTCATAACGACGCTGGACGCCATTCCGGTTGAGAAGGGGGTAAGGGGGTTCAGGGTGTAGGCGACTAGGCGTCGACCATACCGACACACCGTACGTATTCACAGCAGCAGCAGGCGACTCAGTGGCCTGGAAAATATTCTGTGGCGTCAAATTATAACCGAACATAACTGCAACAAAAGTCCGGCGCCGCCGATAAACTCCCCGCAACATGGCACACACATTTAGCAACGCTGTGTCCCGGGGACCAGAAATTAACGCAAAGAGGGAGAGAAGGATGCACGTTGTATCCTCTGACGCGAATTGGGGATGAAAATTGACTTATTAATACAGTTAAATAAAAATAGAAACTCTAGTCCGTTTTTTAAATTGTGTGTAGCTTTGCTCTTGGAACAAATTATTAATACACTCATGATCTCCTGATTGAGTTGTCTGTTGTAAATTTAAAAAAAAATAATTCTATATCAAATAATAATGAGGGTGTTTTTTAATTGAAAAAAGAGGGAAATATTAAAACATGCATCTATATATTTAATAACTTTAAGTCCAGTGACGTCATTAAAAAAATAGTACATACAATAGATTATAAAAGAATGGTGGTATAGTTCAAATTTAAAATGAATACAATACTTTGGGTTCAAAACCAGCATTTACATTTAACAACAACAAAAATTACTATCTTGGGGTAAAACTTAAAATAATAATACATAAAATCTAACACAAGATTCTGTCAGGACCTGTGGGTCATGTTGTGAAAAAATATATCTTTACTGTACCTAGTCAACAATGGACTCCCCTTGCGTACAACAATACCGGCCTCCAAGGTCAGCATCCCTAGGAACTGCTTGCAGGCGAGACATCGCTAAATATGTGTTTTTATAGCAATAGTAAAAAGGTGGATAACATTGAATGATGGTGATAATAATATAAATAAAATACTTAACAACGGATTTTACTTTGAGAAAAAAATTAATTAGTCTATTTTTCTTTAATAAATAATTGTCTATCTAAAATTTTACCCTACCCGAAAGACTCTTATGAATTACAAATTTAAAATACAATTCAGAATTCAAATAACGGTTCATTGGATTGATGTATTAATATCAAATATCTTAAGTCCGATTTTTGTGGGTAATCAATGAAATAATAATAAAAATATTATAATTTCTTGAGACAACCTAATTAATAGATATCCTTTATGAGATTAATAATTATAATAAATGAATAAAAGAACATAGGACATTGCATTCGTTTCGAAGGAATGTCTCTGGTCAAAATATTATTTCCAGTCATTATTGAAAAAATATTAGCTTGAGAAAAAGAAATATAATTATTAATTTAGGAGAAAATAATACCAAGTCTTGAAATTGTAGTGAAAAACGTCTGCGGTCTGCGTAGAGAGGTCAAAGCTGTGTAGATATAAAAGCTTAAAAAAAATGTTGATATCACCTAAAAAGATGTTCTGGGAGGTCATCGTCGAAACTGTGAGTTGGTCCAAAACTCTTAAATAAAAGTCCAAGAATCGTCATTGCAGAGGTCTAGCATTTGTTTAAAGTTGTAGTCATGTCTCTGGTAGTCATTTAGATGAACACATGAAAGATTAAAAAATAACTGTTAAAAAAAACTATTTTTGTTACACTGAAAATAATGTGTGTCATCTTCTTTTAATCTCTAAGACGCCAGTCCCACTTTTTCCTTCCAATTTCTCGCCTCTCGACATTTCTTGTAGAGGACAAAAAAAATCACGGATTTAAATTCGAAATTAGAAATACATGTCTATAAATATATTGAATTAAACTAAAAAGGAATATCTGAGGAAGGGGGGGAAAATGATAATTAAGAAGATTGATAAAATCTGAATATTTAAATAAATTGATGCAGAATCTGATATCTGACAGTTTTATATATAATCATTGTTTGCACAAACTCAATTTATTCTTTTTTTCCTCGTGAGCCTTTTAAAATTAAAATATAGGAGATTGGATGACGTATCTGTGTCGTTACATCCACCGCCTTCGCCCTTTTTCTTCAGACTAATCCTTTCTTCCTCGTGTAGCGAGGCCATAATGATTCTCGTATAAACTCGTAGTAGACGTTAAAAATAAAATCACACCTGATCAGTATTGTTTTAAAATGTGGACAGAATATTTGGACCAAAACCCGGTAAATAAGTATATTTATTGTTTTAATAAAAGTATTGTTATAATTCTGGTGTTTACTTCGACGCAATGCAATGTCCGTTGAAAAAAATAAGTTTAAAAATGAGTTAATTAAATGTAGTATGGCTTCTAGCCGCATGGCATGTTATTCACGTCAAAATAAATAAACACTCTAGAGTAAATTAAAACTAAATAAAATCAAATTGACAGAATTAAAACTCTTACAGTGTTTATATACATACATACATACATACACATACATATACATACATACATATACACATACATATACACATACATACATACATACATACATACATACATACATACATACATACATACATACATACATACATACATATATACAGAGTTTGGAGTGTCTTAAAAAATTAAGTCCTCATAATTTGTAAACAATTTATGTAAAATGATTTTTTTTATCTAAACATTGTATGTCCATAATGTTATTTTTTATAGGTTTGTTATCACCGTCTTTAACTACCTCTTCAGTTTATCAGCTTATATGATAACTACTTTAACAGGGTAGGGTGAGGAAGGAAGCATTTAAGAGGTAATCTACACGCATTTGCGTATAAGAAAAGTGGGAAACCATTTCGAAAAAAAAAAACACCTTCAGTAGACCCGACTGCGATTCAAACTCCCGATACCTCCGTCATCATCATTCCAGTCTAGCACGAAACTGATGCCTTAGACTATTCGTTCTTTGAAGTGCGTCCCTATTTAGTTGTTTTGATGGTGTGATGGTATATTAGGTTGGGCTAACTTTAGTTCTCAGTAAATATGACACTTGAGAAAAGAAAATAAAAACTCACCACGTCTTGGTATGCGGATACATTTATAAAGTCAATAGGCTAGAGACGAGGTAGGTGGGGTTTTAGAGGAAGTGTATACATGTTTTCATGAAGGCAGAGGAGGAAAAATTTAAGGAAAAAACACCCGATTGGGATTCAAACCCTCCGTGGGAATCCAGTCTAACATACGAATGACGCGTCAGCCCTTGCGGTAATATATGCGGGTAGTTAAATTAATGATACTTTGGAGGACTAATGTGATGTTGACACAATTCGGTGGTTGAATGGTCTAAGCCGGCACCGCACTCGCAATAGACTAGACTGATGATCAAAAGAAGATACAGGTTCAAATCCCTGGTGTATGTACTGAGTGGATTTTTTTTCCAAAATAAATTTCCACTATTCCTTCATGTGAATGCGGGTATATTTACTCTAAACTCAATCATTCTCATCAATAACATAACAATGTAATAAGTAGGCCTAAATAAGCGTATGTGTAATAATATAGTCGGTCAGGTGGTCTAGGGGTAAGGTGTCGGACTTCTGTGCTGGGGTCTGGGGTTCAATCCTCGGTCCCAGCACATATTTGTCTGATTACCCAACCCTTCCTTCACCTCTGACAAGACGTGTATTAATCACAAATTGTGAATGTGGGGAATACCAGGCCTCCACCGTGGTTCGGATCCCACGTTAAACTGTAGGCCCTTTATTTCATCTCACAATCACACTACCATTTACAAATTTGCTTAAGTGCGTATAAACCGAACGGGTAGTAAGACGCGGTGCTAATAATAATATTAATAACAAAGTAGTAATATCCAAAGTTAACTTCAATTTAAAGACAGGATGTAAATAAGCATTTGGCTCTGAATTAACAAATTACATTTATTTTTAAATAAACATTTTTTGAGCAACTTTCAATTCAAACCAATCTTATTCAGGGACAATATCGGTAACCGGAGGTTCTGAATAAAGTCATAATAATTTTATTGAAACCCTTTGTGACATTTAATATAACCCCAGATGTATACAATTTTGGAGACAGCTGGCCTGATAATAATGTAAGCCAACGGAACGTAAAAAAAAAAAACACATGAAACTTATTATTATTATTAGCACCGCGTCGTACTCCCGTTCGGGTTATACGCACTTACGCTAATGTGTAATGGCAGGGTGATTGTGAGATGAAATGGAGGACCTACAGTTTAACGTGGGATCCGAACCACGGTGGAAGCCTGGCATTCCTCGCCTTCACAAGATGTCTTGTCAGACGTGAAGGAAGGGTTTGGTAATCAGATAAATCTGTGCCTGGACCGAGGATTGAACCCCGGCCGCCAGCATAGAAGTCTGACACCTTATCCCTAGACCGCCAGGTCACCCTGAAACTTATTGATCCGGTTACTTTTGTTTGTACTAAATTTGAAAGAGATCCATTAGTTATTTTAAAATTGTGACAAATACACGGTTATCACCTTAATCCTATATCATAATACATTCAATTAATCTATAATCGATAACATTTGAAACTTTAAAACTCATAGCCGCCTTTAAAAAAGTACGCCAATTATATCTATCTTGATCTAGTTCTATCCAGTCCACCTTATTACATCCGATCTCTTTCAGGTCCATTCTAATGTTATCCTCCCATCTGCATAACATATCTTCCAAATGATCCCCTCTCATTGGATTCTTCCATACGCGTTGTGTGTCCTGCTAATGACTATAGCTTAGTACATTTTTTTAAAATGATTTTATTAAAGAGTGTACAGACTTCAGATGATTGTTTCAAATGAAAGGTTTGTAAACGGATATCGCACGATAACAAAAGGATGCTTCATTTAACGTTAGTGTATCCACCACTCTTACCTACCATATAGGAGACCCATATGGGACTAATTGGCGAGGAATGTGAGAGACTAACTCGATACTTTGACATATTAAACCCTTGAGAGTCTGTTTGAATGTATTGATTAATGTCATCACCTGCATGATCGTCATTCACGAACGTCGGATGGAGATAGAGAGACAACGGATCAATCTACAAAGGTGAGTAAGGTCTATAGTCGTATGATACACTTAATAAATTTTACCTTTAAAAAATCAAACACTATGCATTTTTATGACTATCTCTAGAGGGTTTATTTTTAATGTATATTACTTCTCTATGTAGTCAAGGTTTTATAAGATAGGATTGTTTATAAAGTGGTAGTGCAGTTTAATGACGTTGTCTACTTGGAGATTTCAAAGCTATTTTGCAAAGCTGGTTGCATCTTTATTTGACGCACCTAATAACCCTAATCACAATCACATTTAGACATCAACGTACAAAATAGAAAGTGATGGAGGAAAATGAGCAGCTCACCCTGTGAGGCTTTTCTAGTTTATCTACTGATAACACTTCCCCTCTTCCTCTGACGAGTTTACACAGTAAATATAATTTTTTCTCCTTACAAACGCTGACTTGATTTTCAAATATACATATTTCTTGTTTGCTATTCTAGAGAGACATATGATTCTACGGACTTTTTAAATCCTCATCCTGACAGTGAGAATCCTGCAGGATATTTTCATGACCAAGCCTAATAACCTAAATTGTAGATGATTTATTAAAAATACGTTTACAAAAAAAAAACTGCATCAAGATGAAAAAAATAATATTTTTTTTAGTATTGTAAGACTATTTTTAGAATTAGTTAAAAATCAATGGTTTTGGTTTCAAAGTTATATCTTTACAACTCGCTGAATAAAACCTAAATTTATTAACTTGAGAAATCACAGCTTGAGCCTCGTGACGTCACTTGCCTAGAGAATGTCCTTGCGCATGCGCATGTGGCTGTTATTTTTGGTGTGGAGGAATAACTATCCTGCAAGCTCTCACATTTTTGCTAACATTCAATTGGCTTTCTTCAAAATTAATACTAGAGTGAAATTTTCGCAAGAATAAACTTTTATAAAATACAAACTTAGGTTTTTACTACCAACATTGATAATATTCTACTATATTATTAGTGTTATTTTATAGGTGGCGAGCTACAAAAGAACTGTATCTAGAAAATACTGTCATTTAGACTAAAAAATTTGTTAGCGTTATAGTTCTAGGTTGATGTACAAAAATGACTGTATTGATTAGAGAAGTAAACATGTATTTGATAAAGATTAAACAACGAAACATAAGTTTATTACAACAATGAGTTGAATTTATAATAAATGCACGAACTAAAACAAAATAAAACTTTTTCACGAACTTAGTAACTTAATCTTTTAAGTGCGAACTACGGTCAACTTTGTTGACTTAAATGATAGTTAGGGATAAAAACAATCCAATAAAAAAAAAGCCTCCCCATTATATGAAATTAATAGTTTAACTTAATTTAATAAAATTAATTAAAAACATTAGTAAAAGACGTATTGCCATTATAACGACCATTTTGTGACAAGACGCAAATATTTTGATGTTAGTAAGAAAAAAGCAATACTATATATAAAATTATGGATTTTAAACTTTACTATAACTGGTTTGTTTGGTATGTATGAATTTTTGCCATAATTTTCCTATTGGTTGGACCATGTCACCTAAGTAGGAATTGGGTTATTTTTAACAAAAGAGAAATAATTTATTTACCGATGTTCAGTACCAGCTTAAATCATTCATGGTTTCCATGGTGATGCAGAAAATTAGTTATTGTACAGATGAGCCTCTGCGCACGCAAAAGAAAATCTTGAAATTTAATAGAAAAATCAAGGATTTCATTGGAATATTGTTTTTTGTTGACATCCTCAACTCTTAACCTCTAAAATAATTGTTCGTTTGTCTAAATCGTCTAAGTTCTGACCGGCTAAGAATATTAATCTCTAAGTTTTTTAAAAAATTATGCGATAATTTGCACCTTGTTTGTAAAAATTGTCAGTTATATTTTGACGAACGATTTTGATGTAATAGTAATCCAGCATTTTCGCTGACAAGTTTTCCTTTCTTTCAAACACCATTAATTGGTATTGTTCAACATTTTATCCCCCTCATTTAACTTCTGTGTTTTTTTTAATAAGAACCAAATACGTGGGAAATGTGAGCTATCTGTTTTATCTATTTTATCCTTCATTAATGTCTTGTGGATCATTGATTTGTACGTATAATGAATCACCCGAGCGAAACAGACGGAAATAATTTAATTGAAGGAACAAAAGGTTTTGCCGTGTTTCCATGATCGACATTCCCTTGATGTGCGAATCTAAAGCATTAGGAAGCTTCTTCACTAACAAGATACAAACCACACAAAAAAAAATACTGAGAGACAATGCGACTCGATATTGGTCTCTCTCTCTCTCTCTCTCTCTCTCTCTCTCTCTCTATATATATATATATANTCTCTCTCTCTCTCTCTCTCTCTCTCTCTATATATATATATATATATATATATATATATATATATATATATACACACACACATGGAAACAAAGTGGGAGAAAAATAAATATTATATTCTTGCCTATTTATTTGAATGTTGGGAATGTTACCTATGCCTATAGATATAAAATTGGGAAAGCTAATTAAATTTTTATTTCTATAAAATCAATGAAGCATAGATCTTCTAAGATAGTTATCAAATAATAATACTTTATAAATATTTAATTAATGCGTCGAGTTTTGACGCATTTGATCTAGATAATATTTTAGAATCCAAACCACTAACGTTTGAAATAATGATTTTACCATCATAGATATATCCATGCTAATAAACAATAGTGACTGCTAAATATGACTTTATGTAAGCGAAGGGTGGGTAAAGTGGCCCACGTGGGCAAAGTGGTTTCCTGCTTGGCTATTGCTGAAATCTGTCGGAAATGTTACTAAAACCATCAGTACGGCAATTAACTCTACAAGTGGAATACGTGTTTTGTATTTATTCTTGTAATATAGATTAAAAAGGAATTTTTGTAAGGAAAGCACAAATGTAAGGAAAGCACAAATAATAATTTAAATTTTAATAAGATTGTTTATATTTATTAAATTATATTTAGTAGTAAATGGTATTGACATAAACTACTCTTCATTTTTGAGTGAATGCATCGACGATTGGTTAAGCCTTAAGTCACGTATCATTAATTTTACAATATGGCGTCACTTCGGGCAAAGTGGCCCAACCCAGGCAACTTTACCCTCCTACATCGGGTAGCGTGTGGCCACTTTACAAGAGTTGGAAAAATATCTAGTATCCAAACAACAATATTTTTTTATACTAAGAATAAAACTTAATGGATGCATGGGTCATACATCACCACGCTAAATTTCGTATCAATACTCAGATATTAATTCAATTTATTGCTTTAGATAACTTTAGGGGGCGGGGGGCACTTTACCCACTCTTCCCCTATTTTTTATTTTTTTTTACCCATACCACATCTTATTACCTCTTTGAGCCACACATTTTTAATAATCTAATACCCGCTTTGGTGGGTGAATGTTCGAAGGCATCACTGTCACAATATACTGGAATTCCGGAGGGACGGGGAGATTGGGGTTCGAAATCCGGCCGGGTCTACTGAGGGTTTTTATTCCAAAATGTTCTTTATCTCCACCCCTTTATGAAAATGAGGGTATACTTATTCTAAATTCAACTTTCCTCATCCCTAGCTCATTATTGTAATTAGTGCATATGCTTATAACCCGAAAAGTTAGAAACGCGATGCTAAAAAAAATATTCCACTGATGGTGTAGTGATAAGGAAGGTAGTATTTAGAAGAAATGTACTCTCAGTTTACCCTTAAAGGTATCAGTTTAACCTTAACCTCCTAATAGCTATATCATAGTGGAATAATTGAAGGTAAACTTGCTACACTAGAAGGTTGATGAATTGTACCTGCATCTGCTTAGAGGTTTAGTAGTAAACAATATAGGAAATATAACCCTCATTAAACTCGGTCGGGGTTTGAACTATAACCTCCCCGTGAATGAAAAACCAGACTAGATAAGCTTGACATGTAGTCTGCGTGCTCACCAATTACGAGTACTGTGGTTTAACTGAAAGAGCTGAAAATTTTATTTTAAAACATTACTCCTTTATATGAAGCTAGAGTGCTATTATAATATTTTATTTATTTTATTGAAAACATGCATATTTTTAAAGTGAATGTTATCAAGTAAACATTAAAATATTGATTTAACCCAAGAAATGTTCCCCTTTTAAAGCTTAAAACGCAAATTCGAATACGTCAGAGGCATGCGTTTAAATTTGTCAAGTTTAAAAGCATCTATGGAAATCTTTTCCTTCGAATGAATCGTTCACTTTACGTTTCTTTCCCTCCTTCTGGCCCCCTGTATCCCCCATCAACTCACCCCGACCCCTACACACCACTCGGCTGGGAGCTTTTGGGTTCTTTCCTGTCAATTGATGTGCAACTCACTTTCCTCCCTCTACCCCTCTCACCCTTCTTCATCAATGTCGTGCGGGCGACACTGAAAGAGCGAAAGTAGAACTAAGAAGAAAAAAAAAAGAGCTGAAAGCTCATGTGACGTGACGTCCAATACAGTTTGGTCACGGAATAAATGGTAGAAGAAATACACGATTATATATTTTTAATAAAATTATCTTTATTTTTACGGTTTTTCTTTAAACTGATTGATAATCAGACAGTTCTTAGATTATTATTATTATTGTTGTTATTATTATTAGAACCACGTCTTACTACCCGTTCAGTTTATACGCACTTACGCTAATGTGTAATGGTAGGGTGATTGTGAGATGAAATGGAGGACCTACAAGTTTAACGTGGGATCCGAACCACGGTGGAGGCCTGGCATTCCACACATTCACGAGCTGTGATTAATACACGTCTTGTCAGAGGTGAAGGAAGGGTTTGGTAATCAGATAAATCTGTGCCGCGACCGAGGATTGACCCCGGGCCCCAGCACAAAAGTCTGACACCTTACTCCTAGACCGCCAGGTCACCCACCCTCCACAGTTCTTAGAGATAAGTTCGAACAACGCGAGTACTAGCAACGATGGCTGAGTGGTCTAAGTAGTTAGACTCGGATTGCACTTTTTCGTCATTGAGAGCGGGATGGAGTTGAGTATCCCCAGTATGATTCACTAAGGGTTAGTTTTTATTGACGTTTTACATCCCTCTCTCCAAACTAATTTGATTTTACTCCTTCTAATTACGCCCCACATTCTTATTCTCGTGTTTTAAACACTTACTAAAAATAAATTGGTACAGCACAACAGTACATAGACTACTTACTATATTCTATCATAGTGATATTCAATCTGGGGTACGGAAAGACATCTTAAGGGGGGTACGTAGAGCTTATATACATAGGTCGGGTTGTTATTACACTGGATTAGGTGGGACACATAATCATGTGGTACTGTCCGTATCCGCGAATTACGATAATAGTCATAATTTGTTTATGTGTTTCAAGGTCATACTAGGGATGTAAACACTTCTCCCCTCATGACTGCATTCATAGATAGAAGTTGTCAGCTTATCGGGGTGCGAACCGCTCTGCCTGATAAGTCTCCCACGCAGCCTAACAATAGGCAACACTGAAATGACCCTGAAACACATATATTCATGAATCCGACTAGTCACGTTGCATGCGTATGGGTGACTTGTAATATCATACATATATATATTAGAGATAGTGAGAATATAGTTTGCTTAGCGTTATATTTAATGTGATGGGATGATGGAATTCTTAAGTCCTCGAATCTAGAAATTCGAGATTTTATAAAAACCTCAAAAGAAAACTCTCTAATACGATTTTGTAGACCTTTACCTCAAATAACAATTTCAAGCAATTGGTAAAAGCAATCGTGTAATGTGATAGTAAAAACATCTAAAAAAAAGGACAATTATATTAAAATATTTAATTTACATAATTAATTGTTCTATTTGTTGTTTACCATGTTGTATACATGACAAAATATAGTTCTTCAGTAACATTTAGTCACAATTTTTTAAATACAATTTTAGGTTCGTTCACTTTAACTACAACCACTTTAAGCTACATTTTTTAACATTTGAGGATTTTAATTCGGATTCGAAAGTACATTTAAGATGCTAATTTGAAATTTGGATTCGATAAAATTGGGTAGAGAGTATATATATATATATATAATTTTTTTAAACTTTCATTTAATATATTATTTTGGTTGTAATAGATTTTATTTATTTTAGATGTAGATGATAGAAAATATGTAACTTGCATTATGCACCAACAACTTTTATAAAGTTGAAGAGAAATCATATCTGGGGGTACGCGAACAAAAAAGTTTGAATACCTTTAGTCTATTACAGTTAGTGAATTTGAAGTAAAAAAGTCATCAGCAAAATATGTTTGATTATTTTATTTAGAAAATCATTTATAATTTTTTTTTATAATGTAAAACATTCCCCAAATAACTATTGTTTTTAACAAAACCTTAGAGCAGCTTAAAAAAATTAAAATCTTAAAAAAAATATTTGGGAATGTATTCTTTAGTGAAATTTTACTTCCCCAAATAAAGCAATTGTCACCCTCCTTTGTTCGTGGCCTACTCTGTCAGTATGGGTTTGCGGCCGAGGAAAAGGGCGGCGACTGGAAATATGACAGTGGGTTCGTAATTGACGTTCAGCTTGTTTTTTTTAAAATGTTTTATTGTAATACCTTGCTCTTTTACAAAATGTGATGTTGAAAAGAAATATCAAAATATATGAAATAACTTAATAGAATTACTTAGAAGCTCGTGAAAAAGCAAAATATTACAAAGAATACTTAACCAATGGCCAGACTGACCTCTAGGTGGACCTACATGGGTATGAACCCCGGTACTTTGGCAGTTGTGTAACTACAAACCAAAGACCTGGGTGCGATAATTGACATCAGACACCCAGGTCTAATAAGATATAATGCAAAAAATAAAATGCGTGTTTCTGAAAATACCTGCATTTACAGAATATTAAATGTTTAAAATTTCTTGTTCCGCGACTTGATAGAACTAAAGTCGTCAATCAGGGTTGAGACGTCCATTATTCCTGCCATCTCTGCTTATATGTTGACATATGTGACATGTGAGCTTGTCCCATGATGATCCGCAGGTAATTCTTGATGATCTTAAATTTTAAAAAAAAAGGTCCTTTCTTCTGTTGCTACCGAAGCAAGAAATGTCAAAAGAATAAAAAGAAGTGAACAAACATCAGAATAACTGGAGCTCATGTCTGAAAACTTGATTAAAGCATGTTCTGTGAGCTGTCGTATAGTTTTGATTTATCTTCAATTCTTGCCCTCAAAGTTTTGATAAAGTGCAACAGCTGGAGGGATAAAATTTCAGACAAGTAATTAAAATACCGCCATGATAGTTTGAAATCGTTTTCCTTTACTTTATAAGGCAAGTTCAGCATTACTGTTGGCGTTAAAAATAGAAACAAGACACAGATGCATAGCACAAAAACATTATACTCTTTTATAAAAAAAATCTGTCTTTTTATTGCCTGTTGGCTCTCCGGGGTGTATTGGTTCCTTAGGGGGTCAGGGCCCCTTTTGGATAAGGGCCTGGCTGCAGCAGCATCGCCTGCATTGCTGTAATTACGCCACTGTACTTTGGGCACGACGGTTAGCCCCTCAGCACTCGTAGTCGGTGATCCGGCGTCCCAGCCCGCGTATCTCCCAAAATGGGCCACGTGACCCTCCTAGGATTGTTGGTGACTGGTGAGTTGTCAGCCCAGATAGCCTTAAAACATTACTATTTATCTTGCCTCCTAGCCTGATCGTGAGGATTGCTGACACTCTGTTTATATTGTCAGCACATATGTTATTTTGTTTACTAACTAAGCAAAACACCTTGCAATACTCGTTTTGTCACTCACAATCCACAACATAACAGATGTTAAACAAACAAACAAGCGCCTCAATTTATGCCGTGTCGATTACACAGGGTTATTTTATTTTTATGTCAAACATCCCTCCAGTGGAGCCATTTTCTAAATATTATGAGGCAAATTAAAAAAAAACCACTCCGAATATGTTCATATAGCATATAAATATAAATAATAATAATAATATTTAGCACCGTGTCTTACTACCCGTTCGGGTTATACGCTTTAAGTACTAATTACGCTAATGAAATAGTAATTGGGAAGGTTGAATTAGAGGAAGTGAACCCGCATTTGCGTGGAGGTAGAGTGGAAAACCATTTAGGAAAAACCACCCTCAGTTCACCCGACCGAGATTAGAACCTCGATCTCGCCGTCCTCGGCGGTCGAGCTCAACACGACAAGCGCGTTAGCCAACTACGCCACCGAGGCGGGTCATCTAAATATAAAGTTTGAGCCCTAAACCGTTTGGCTGTAGCCATAAAAATAGTGTCCTCGATTCCAATACCCTATATGTGTAAGAAATTAAAATAATAATTTATATACACAAAATGGGAGTCAAAAGTATTTAAATATAGGGAGTAAAATGTATGTAAAATGTTATGTATTCTTAAAGCTTTGGTTAACATGATGATGTTAAAGGAAAGCGCATTGACATAATTTTAAAGGCTAGTAGAGGTAGTTTATGACACATCGCAAGGAACTTCAACCACAAATATCCCTCACGATCACCTATCACGCATACTACATTTTATTTGTGTTTACAGGTAATGGTGAGGAGTATCGGTAGTTTAATTCCTTTGTAAGTTGCCGGAAACTACCTTTACCTGCATTTAAGATGATGTCAATGTGTTCTTATTTTGAAAATGTCATCATATGTCAATCGAACCTGCAAGTAAACGTAATACGTTTGCAGAAGTTTTACTCCCTGTGATCCCAGACTTTTGAATCATTCTGTACATACAATGAGAGTGAGAGAAGTGTTGAAGTAAACTAAATAATTTTTAAAATTGTAAGACGATCTGAAAATTTTGCAATTTAAATTAATAATTTAAACATATTTTGAGCCAAATATAAATTAAATCAGTTTTAATTTCTTACAATCCTAATACATATAAAATGTAGAGGTACTTATCAAATATTTACAAGCCAACCAACTGGTTTTGAGTGGTTACTTTTATGTTCACCCTTATTTTAGAAATTCGGGCAATCATTTTGTTTTACTTAAGTGAAAAAAGAGGTGATTCAATGCTGAAATTAAAAAAACCATTACAAACTCTAGTTAGTTTTCACCTGTAATAAAAATAAAGTAACTCACATGCACTTAGTAGTATTAAACCTGTGTGGTGTCGTGCATGACGTGATTTAAGTCTCGTAGTTTTGTTAAACTCCCAGACAAGTGTTCTAACACTGTTGACAGGAAACGCACGAGTGAAATATGGACTCGTGGACATAAAACAATTCAGCGATTAGAATCAATCAGGAAAACAAATCCAGAACCCTTCAGTAAAACGAAAATAGTTTCCCTGCGGGAAATAGATAGGCGTGATTTATTTTAATAAGGTTTGTGTGTTTTACGACCACCTCTTGTGATATAGTGGTCAGACTTCCTGGATACAGATTCAGAGGTCTCTGGTTCGATCCATGGCACTTCCAAAATGGGTGGGTCTATTATTCCATCCAAGCAAATGCTATGATATTTTTTTTTCAAACTATACTTTCTTCATGCTTAACTTATAGTATAATTAAATTCTGATAACTCACATCGATGGTCAAATGTACTAAGGCTAGTGGTAGAGGAACCTTATTTGTGTAAGCCAAAGCAAGCAAATATATATATAGGGACTTTCCATCCACTTTCCACCCCTTTCCCGATGTCCGTTTGCAAATCGAACGTCCCTAAATACCTTTTAAAAATAATATTATTTTCATTAAATATTTGACGTAGTCTTTGCTAGAAATTTTGGTGCTTCTAGAAGATATTTGGAGTGATTCTCCTTAGTAAAGTTTTTGATAGTTTGAGGCCTATAGAAGTTATTTTTAGTGGTCCTCACCTGAAATTTAAATTAGATTCATTTAGAAAGATGTTCTCCTCTTGAGGTATTTTATATCATTTTGTCAGCGTTTCAAAACCAATCAAATATGTTTGGAACTTTATTTTATTAAATGCTTTACTTTTAAAAATATTTCATTGTGTCAACTTAAAAAAACACCCTTTATATATATGAAAAATTCTGATATCTAAAAAATGGTGCAAAAAATAAATAAAATATATATTTGAATCGTTCCGAGACATAAGCAGTTTTTCCATGGAGGATGAAGCCAATCCCGTTTAGCCGAAAAGACGTGTCCATAGCCGGACTTCGTCGCCCATGGGTGACTATTGATTGTCTCGTACGGGAGGTGACGCTACAGTTCATGGTCCAGTGGAGACGCACCCCATCTCGTTTTAAAGTGAGATAGAAGAAGAGAACCTGAGAAATAAGGGGGTAGGAGGGGAATGTTCCTAGAAAACCCACCCGACCGTCCAACGACAACAGGACAAACTTTCTGCAAGTCCGATGAAAGTCTTTGAAAGCACAAGAACGAGACGGAAAATTGGAGAAAATAAAATCCTTTGTTTTTTTTTACAAATTTCCTCTTACGAAGTTAAAGGTAGTTTGTTTCAAAGCACAGCAGGGTGTAAACAAAACAACGTAAGTCCATTGGACGGTGAAGTGGAGTATGGTCAATGGCATAACAATGTTCGTATAACAAACTACTTGCTTCTTTAAAGGTGGAAGTGCAGTTAACGAGAGTTAAGAGTAGTGCTATTTCAAATTTCTTAGCAAAACATTTTTTTACCAACATAGTTTAATTTTCTTCATATAATGGTATCAATAGGTAGAGGAGAGGGTGGATATATGAGCCCCGTTGTTAATATGGGCCCCTTCGTTTTCTAAGTAAGCAAGTCATGAATTCTATCGGGAGACACTTTAACTATTATAAATATTTACTAGAATTACATGTAGAACGCACTGACGTAGTTCCTCTAATGGCGAGTGATTTGTGGTGTGTATTTTTTGATCCTGAAAATGCTTTGAAAGGCATGTGTTTGACACTTATTAATGCAATTACTCTTTCATAACTGCCTATTATTATTGTAGTTTAGTATAGGTTAAGTTATAAGGGTTAGATTCCAGTATTAGCATTATAAATTGCTGTTAAGAATAAGTTTGCACAAAATAGTGTTTACCAAGATGACGAGGGTGGTATTATGGGCCCTTACTATGCAGGTAATTTGAGCCCCATAACAAAGGGGGCCATATTGCAGTCACTTCATTTCAACGTGATAATATTTAATATTATTATTTTACACATGCCTCGCAAACTCCTTGTACGTCAAAAGAAGTCGTCAAAACGAACGTTATGGAATAAACAAGATATGGTTAATGCAATACATGCATTGAAAGATAGTACAATGGGGTTTAAAAAAAAAGCTTTCAAAATATTTTCTATGCCTCGTGCCATTTTGAAAAGATGCTCTCGTCTTGCTTTGCCGATTGAAGAAGCAGTTAATAGGAAATTAGGGCAAAAGACAATTATGTCACCCGAAATGGAGGAAGAGCTTGTAAATTATTTACTGGTCATGGGGTCAAAGTTTCATGGTCTTACAAGACAAGATGTGTGGCGTCTAGCTTACCAGTTGTGTGAAAAAAACAACAATAGGCATCCATTTTCTGGTGGTGAGTTAGCTGGCCGAGCCTGGTTTGATCATTTTATGGCCCGCCACAAAGATAATTTGTCAATGTTGAAACCATCAGCCCCGTCCTTTACTCGTGCTAATTAGGAAGCAATAAATATTTTTTTTATATACTTGAAGTTTAGTTACAAAACATAAATATCTACAATACAGAATATTCAATGTTGACGAAATTGGCTTATCTGTTGTTCAGAGTAAAGTCCCGCGAGTCGTTGGCCTCAGAGGAAAACGGCAGGTAGGAACTTTAACCACTGCTGAAAGGGGGTCATTAGTTACCGTTGTATGCTGCATGAGCGCAGGAGGTATTTTTGTTCCACCAATGTTGATTTTCCCAAGGAAAAATATTACAGAGACTTTAATTAAAGGAGCTCCACCTGGCTCTATTGGAAAATTCCACCCATCGGGTTGTATCTATAGCAATCTCTTTACTGAATGGCTTAATTACTTTATCAAGAAAACAAAGCCAACAGCAAAAGATCTTGTCTTGCTGATTCTTGATGGGGCATAACACCCACACTAAGAACATTAATGTTTTAGCTATTTCCCGCCAAAATCATATAACAATTTTAAGTCTTCCTTCACACACGACCCACAGTATGGAATCATTAGACAAGACCTTCATGGGGCAATTGAAACATTATTACAGTGAAAACATAAGACAGTGCATGCTACACAAAACACCAGACCTTTTGAGCCAGACGACATAGCACATCATTTGGGTAAAGCATATCTGAAGTATCAAGCTGGAGACATACCCGTTAATGGGTTCAAGGTTACCGAAATCTATCCTTGTAACTGACAGATGTTAAAAGACACAGATTTTGTTGCTTTAGAAGTTGATATGGAAGTAGTTGATTTACAGAGCCCCTAAGAAAACAAGGGCATGAATGTTACACAAAAGGTGCAATCACTGACATCTCCTCAGGACGTTAACTCCACTATGCCCTCTGTCACCAAATATAATGAACCAGATCAAGATGCTACACCATGTGCAAGGGACTTGGAAGAAGCTGGTCCCTCGGGATGTTCCTTAGTGTATCACCAAAATATATTCTGACAATTCCACAACCTAAGAGAAAGATGACAAACAAAGGACCAAAGTCTATGAAGGCAGCAAAAATATCATACCCTTATAAACTTGAATTAGAAAAGTCTGAGTTGAAAAAGGCAGATAAACAAAGGAAAAACGAAAATAAAAAAACAGATGTCTGTTAAGGGAGACTAACCGCCATCAGTGAAACAAAAAGATCAAAGGAAAAATAAGTCGAAGAAATCTATAAAAAGAAAGATAATTTTCTTAGCTGAAGAATCGGATGAAGAGTTCAACATTAATTCAGACTAGTCTCTTCCAGAAATTGAAATAGGTGTTCCTCGTAATGATAGATATGATGCCGTTTGTGTTTTATGTGAAGGTGTTTTTTCAGCAGACAGGAGGGATGAACTGTGAGTACAGTATATAAATTGTGAACTGTGGGCTTACAATGAATGTGCTGGACGTGAGACGTATGCATACAGTTGTGATTTTCTCAAGAAAATATGAACATGTTCATTTAACTTACACTTAACTTTTAACTCCAACTTACAATTCTAAATTTGTACTGCCAATATTCATTTAAATATATGACAGAATTGTGTTTAAATAAAAATGTTAATATTTTATTTTTAGTGAATTTCTGTTCCTATACTAAAGGGACTCATATTACCAGCACAAGTTATATTAGTGATCAAGTGTAATACTAGTTTGAAAAATATTTTCCATAGTAATGTTTTTAAAAAAGATCCCTAATTCCATTGGCATTATGTTAAAAACATTCCGAGGTTTTTTTTCTGATATTTTCAGATCAATTTAGGGACACCTGCGATAGTTATGATGAAAAAACAAAGTAGGGGCCCATATATCCATCCTCTCGTCTATTGAATATCTCTAATGAGCATAGTGGAATTAGATAAGGAAATTTTTAATTGAAGAGAAAAGGTTAAAATTTGTCATTACATTCTAGGACACCCTTGACAGATATTTAAGAACTGTCAAGGTCGACATGCGAAGAAAATGACTTTAGTTATTTATACTGATGCAATATATCATTTCTATTGACTAAAAAGGTTTTGATACAAAAACTGCCAAGATACTCGCGTTTCCTACACTCCCACTTTAAGAGTTTTTTCTTTTATCAATTGGTGGTACTTGACGTACACTTTTTTAAGGATGTGGATTTTATCAGCGCATGACCTATAAACTAGCTTGACAAATCCCAGTACCCTTAGTACTATCAAACGGTATTCAATATTTAATAATCGGAAATCAGGACTTGCACCGTGTGAAAGTCATGACTAGAAACCCTCCAGAATCGAACCACGATCCTTTAAAAGTGTATTCGAACACCCATAGCTATCTTCTGTTCACTAATCTGTAACGACTTACATGTAATAACAATGGGTCAACACTCACCAACCCGGAGAACCCGCTCTCGGAAGGTCAACACACGGCACAAACTCGATCACCGGCCTCCGCTCTCGGAAGATACGCCTAACTGACTGAGCGACACGCCCGAACCGGCCCACAGCGAAGCTCGAACACGTGTCCAGCCAGCCGAAGAAAGAAGAAAGTTCCGTATCCGGCCGCGTAGCGTCGGGGTGCTTCTATATTGTTCTCGAACCGTCCCCCTCCTTAGATTGTTATGTTCTACAGCCTTCCTATTCTTCGGTCTTCCCCCCTCTCTGGGAATTATGTTTTGTATATATACGGCTATGCCGAGAACATGACTTCACTTACTACCCCACCGGCTTGTGGATAAGAGGTGAGAACGGCGACCTAGGTTTTGGGGATTATTGTCATACATATCTAAATTCCTGTTTCGGCATCATGGGGGGAACTCCAGTCAAAATTATCTTTTTGAATACTATAACTTTATTATTTTGTTAATTGAACTTGCAATGCTATGCGCTTATCACGGTATGTAGTGAGACCGTCGCCTTTCGTCACCCGCCTAAATTTGGGGTCTGAGCCCAATCTTTCTATTAATAAATATTTTTGTAAATACTAGTTTATGGCCAGAGCGCCAAGAGTTTGTCTGTTCGTCCCGGGTTAGAAACCCGTCTTGTGTTTTCATCATTAGTTTAGCAGTATTTGAACTCGGCTTAATTTATCGAATCAAATACTGAGAGTTGTTATGTTACTTAGTTTACTTTTACATTTGGGGCTTACTGGGTTACAGTGACGTCATGTTAGTTACGAGCGTCTTTAAAAAACTTAATGTTTAAACTAGGCTGGATAACTGTTGCGCGGGAGTTACGGTTATACCTTACGTCTTGTTCTGGGAACAATTCCAGTAGGTTAAGCAGCCAAAGAACTAAAGTCCATAAAATTGTGATCCCGAACTGTACATTGTTTATAGATTTCAAGCCCAACACATTTAGTGTTGTTTGGTAACCGTCTTGAGGAGGTTACAAGATTGTTTACATATGTGGTCTAATTGACTCCAATGGTTAACGGAGAGGTGCGCTTCACGCGTGGTTTAATGTATGTATTATACTATTATTGTTTTTGTTACAATAAAATATGTTTTGTTCAACCAGGTAACATTCTTGCCTGATTCTCAGTCTTCCTCAACTTATAGATATTAAAGGGGGGGTAGCAAATCGAATTGGGTAATAATCACCAAATCCGTTGACCGCATGGTCTAAGGTGTAACTATATTCTTAGGGAGATTGGGGTTCAAATCCTTGTCTGGTATACTAAAGGTTTTTTCTCCCTTAATGGTCCTTAAATCTCCTTCCACACACTTGTGGGTAAACCTTTTTAAAATTAAACTTTTCTCATCCCTTAACATTAACTTAATGAGTAAATACGCGTATAGCCCGAACAGATAGTAAGACGTGGATAGTAGGACGTGGGTCTAGTGAATAAAAATAAAAGTAATATTTTGATGCATTCAATGAAAGATTAGTTTCATTACTAAGGTACGGCAGAAGATGGTGCGAGTAATTTTACAGTTTCTAGAGCATTGCATTCTATTGGTCAAAATAAATCAAATATTTCTCCAGTAGCAACATAACGTTTAGTTTTCTGCATATGCTAATATTAAAATATCTTGAAAATATTTTAAGGGTGTTCTGGAATTTTGTCAAAACTCTTTCTCTTTATTTAAAAAGTTTTGACAACATTCCAGAACATCCTTGACATATATTCAACATCTGTTGATATTAGCATGTGCAGAAAACTAGACTCTATGTTGCTATTGGAGAAATATTTGATTTATTTTGGCCAAAAAATTTCAATTCTATACAACTGTAAAATCACTCGCGCTCCCTTCTGCTGCACCTTAATTAACTACACTATCTCCCTCTCTTATAAGTTGTGCCATAGCTGAAACGGGGAAGCTAAGACGGACATCTCAAGTTAAACTAAGTTTAAATAAATTATATCTATTTTTTTTTTCTCTATGGTTTAGTTGAATACACATTTAAGAACATGATATTAAACATAGTTTAGAAAATTAATTTCTAGTTCAAAAACATAATCATATACAAATTCATTGAATCACTGAAAATTTAAGTCTGAGATACAATAGTGTACACATTTTGTTAGTAAAATAAAGTTGAAACATTATAATATGTGGTTATTGGCATGGTTTAACAAATGTCCTTAAAATGTAATAACATTAATAGGTAGAAACAGTTTAAAAAATAATCGAGGGACAGAATAAAATATAACGAAGCAGGTAAATATGATTTAGAATACGAATTGTAGTGTGGTTGGTAATTTGGAACAGTTGTGCACATAGGGTTGAGGGGACATCCACCCCATTTGCATCCCCCACCCACGTAAGGCCCAAATAATTTTAATAAACACTTCAGATTTATTAAGGTGAACTATAAAATCGAGCTCTGAAAATGTGTTGAGTGAATTTAATCTAAAGAAAATAATTTCTACAATTTACCAAGCAAAACTATTACAAATTTGCCAAGTGAAGACTTTTCTAAATACAATAGCTTCTAGATTATAGAATTTGCCAAGCGAGGCCCACTCCAAAGAGTTTTGGTGGCATCAAATATTTTACTTATAAATGGAGAGAGTCCTCAACTCCCCTTTGGGTTGGAGGGAAAACTTCTTAAAATATATATATTGCCAACCACCCTCGTGTATTTCCCCCTCTCCTCTGAAATTTAATTCTGACTACAGCCTTAATTGTTTACGCCCCGACCCCCAAAGTAAATTTATAGTTCCACCACCAATTTGGAATATTCAATATAATTACTAAAACTGTCAAGGTATTCAAATTCTTGCAAATTAATAATAATTAAATCTACATTTAAAAATAAATTATGTAAACAAAAATTGAATCTTAGAATATTCATTTCTAATTAGATTAAATAATTCGTGTCGAATACATATTTGTTCAAACCAACACATTTAGTAGGATCTTTTAATGGTTCTCTCTATTTAAAAAAACATTTTTTTGAGAGTAGGTGACAAATGCTAAAATCTTAGCTTCCCCAACTACCCTTTAAAAATGTCGCCATACAGTTGCATACGACAGCACAAACACTAAAGATCTCTCCAATTTCATCCGCAGTTCCCCAACATGTTTTGTTTTAGTTTTTCCCTTTCGACCGATTACGGTAGCTTTTTGTTTGGATTGAAAAAATAAATAAAAGAAGACACATATAAACAACAAAAATAAAATCGTCATCTGAGTAAGAAGGCATTTCGATTTTCCCTGAAACATCTCTTAAATTCTGTCTCCCTGTTCACATCTTTTCAACCGAAGACAAAAAAGTATCTCTCTTAACAAAACACCGCGTCTCTTGTATATTGTTTCCGTACAAGAGCTTCATTTGAAAATGGTGTGATAAGGGGGGTGGAGGGTTTCCGTCGGTTTATACTGGAAGGACGCGATTGAGATCGATCATGTCCATGACTCGTGTTGTAAAACTGTGATCAATCCCCCCTCCGAATATAACATAAGTTGTAAGGGAGAAAGACTACAGTTCTAATGGCCCCTAGCATGATATTAGAGAAATACACTTGATTTGGTTGATAACCCGTTATGAAAGCATAGCCGTAGCCAGCCAATAATTTCAAGGTGCGTTTGGTGGACAAATCCCCCAATTGATGGAAGCTAGAAAATATTATAAGTGATAAACAATTCTAGAAGCTATCTAAAGTGTTTTTTATGGCAACATTAGACCCTAACTGCCAGAGGCTAGGACGAACACCTATATAACCTCTCGGAAGTGTTTTTTTAATGATAAAATAACCCCCTAACTACCGAAGGCTAGAAAACATTATAAATATTAAACACTTCTAGAAGCTATCTGAAGTAATGTTTATGGGACCATTGCCCCCTAACTGCTGAAGGCTAAGAAAAAGTTATGAATACTAAACACTACTAGAAACACTCTAAAGTGTCTTTTTTATGGTAACACAGCTCCCTAATTTGTACTTGTAACTTAATTTTGATATTGTTTGAACCATAAATAAAGCCATATATATTTGGTTCATAACATTACGAGGAGGGGGGTTTGAACCAACAAACCCACCCCTTGGCTACGGCCTTGTATAAAAGGTAATTTTTTTACCCTCCAAATCAGATTGTACATTTAAATTGAGACATCATAATATGCTGAAAACGAAAGCTTCAGAACAAATTGTTTATAACAAATGTTTTTTTTTTGTTTTTAAGGGAGAAAGAGAATATCAATATTTTTTTTATTTCGAAGCTTTTAAGGTTATTTTAAGGTCAGCTAGATTTTTTCAATGAAAACCTTTAGTATTTTTAAATCTGGTCTATTCTACAGACACAAAAAATACACCTTTTGCCTCAAACTTTTATTTTATTTATTTAATTTTTGAAGGTATTTTAAATTGTAATTTTTAAAACAATTTTTATTCAAGAACTATTCATTAGGGCCTACATTATGTTATTCTTTAATACGTTAAATGCAGTATTATTTATAAAATTACTATATATCGAGATTACGACGATCTTTTACATTCCATGAACATACCAACCCGAAAAGTAGATTTTGAAACTATGTCTGTCCCCATGTACACCTGTCTGTCTGTCTGTCTGTCCCTGGGCTCAAATCACAAATCGTTTGATAGATTTTGTTCATACTTTATATCTGGTTGTTATAGAGCTATACCACAAACTTTATTTTACCCTATTCTTCCAATTATGGGTACGGTAGTTTACTGATTAGTAATTTTTTTATTGAATTCCAAATGTTTCAAAAATGGATCCAACGATTTTATTTAAAATGCATATGCAGGGCTTGTTTGACATGGTAAATAACACTATATAATTGGTATAATTCGTTAAAGGGTAGTTTATTGGACAGAATTTTAAAAAACTTGACATATTTTACTAATGACTCTAATTAATTGGTTCCAAATGATTATCTCGGGAGTGTTTGACATGACAAATAACCCTGTTTGTTTTGGGTAAAAACTCGATAAAGGCTCTTTTACTGAGGAGTGATTTTTGATGATTAGAATATTTTGAAAATAGCTATAACTATTTTCCTTAAAGTGTATATCTGAAGAGTGTTCGGCATGAACATGACAGATAAAGATGTATAATTGTTTTGGGGGAAATATTTGGTTATGATAATTTAATGACTTGTTATAATTTGAATATTTAAAAAAATGGATAAAGTGAATCGGTTAAAAATTGGTATCGGTAGACTATTTTATATATTAATAATAATGTAGCTTTATTTATCAAAAATAAATTATTTTAAGAATAGTTTACTTACAACAAATTATAGAAAATTTCAATGTTTTGGAAATTGACAAACATTATAGCTTGATGATAATATTAGAGATCAGTTGAATGGGGAACTAATACATAACCAGTTACAGAAAAACAAACAACTGTATAGGGCAAGAGCCCGCATCGGTGTTTGAATGGTCTAAAGCGTTAACCTCGTGTCTGATTGGATTGCCAGTGATTGGGAACTTAGAGTTCAAATTCTATTGGCATGTACTGAATGTGGGTTTCTCTAAATATTTTCCAACCCACCTTCAACGCAAATTTCTGTACATTTCCTCTAAAATCCTATCTTCCTCATTCATATTCCACTATTAAAAGGTGTGCGTCCAGTTGGAATGGGTACTAGGAATATGGAAAGCAAAGGGGGAGGGGGGAGGAGGAGTACAGAGGGCAATATACGGCAGCTTGATAACATTTATCTTATCTTCTAAAAATCAATATATTTAAACAGGAGGATCTATTTTAATAATAATATTAATAATCTATTTTAATGGTGAATTTAACCACTTACTTAGTCAATCACCGCGTCAGCTTATACGCAAAAATTAATTATGCTTACGGAATAGGGATGTGAGAGGTCGTACTTTATAGGAAATTCATCCTAATGAGCGTTAAATAAGAGTTAGAAACATATTAGAAAAAAACATCTTTATTAAAATCGAGGGAGATTCTAACCCCTATCTCCCTAACACCAAAAATACATTATAATACGAAAGTGACTCGTTAGAACATGCGACCCCCGATTAATTTCTCATAATATAAATTGATTTATATTTAACAATTCTTGGGGGCCTTACTGTTCAATCTATTTTCACGTAGATAATTTAAATACTTAAAATAGGGTTTTAAAAAAACCTCTTGACTTTCTCTTTTAGCTAGTCGTGACCAGAAATCTCACGTTTCACGAAACTCGAAATGTTGTAAAAAGACCTTCGCTATTTTTTATTGAAAAGATTAAAAAGAAGAGCATTTCAACCTTTTCCGTGACACCCGCGAAATTTACGACGGACCACAAAATTAAAAACTTACTCAGAATATTGGAGAGCTTCATAAATTTTTATATTTCCCCTTCCGACTTAAAACGTATCGATCCAGTCTTTTATTCAATGATGAATTGCTTCTTTAAAATTTACAGGTCCCCTAGGAGATGTGATCTGCTAGAATGTTCAAATAATTTTAAAACATCTTATTGAGGGTGAATTATTTTGATTCTGACTGTAAAATAAGAAGAGAAAAAATTAAATTGAAGTATTTTTTTTTTTGTAAATATTTAAAATAAGGTATCATTTGTATTAATAAGATGTTTTAGTTCGTATAAAAATTTCGATACAACTTAATTTATTTTTGTAATACACCATACAACGCCCGACAGGTAAATCTATATTAAATTACAATTTTGGGATAAAGATTAGTAAGGTATAATTTGCATTAAAGGAAAGTGGGAAACCATTCTATAAACAATCCTATTGCCGCAACCAACCAGTATTCAAATCTCAACCTTCTGGTCAATGGAGAACTAGACAAGTGTTACGTCTATTCCACCTACTCATCGATGAGAATATCTTTCAATTCAAATACTTTTATTATTATTATTACTATATACAAACATTTAGTTTGGGACTTTACAATTATATACGTACATTTCCTACGCACACGTGTGATTTTGAAATAACGTGCCAAAATGAAAATGGTGAAAGATGGTACTATAATGGCTATATATGTATAAGGAACCCATTGCCAGCGATGTCCGAAAGAAGCTACGAAACTTCAATTATATGAGTCGTTTTCTGTAGGCTAGGCAACTTTGTTGGTATGCCAGCAGTGCTAACGTTATATGGTGGTACTGGCACTATCGAAACTTTGTATATCATCAAAATAAATGTCTCATGATTATTGCGAGCATGCCCAATTACACCTGTAAAAAAAGGTGAATGTCAGTCAGCTCTCTGAATGTATACAGCTTGGGGCTTCTCTCGACCACCGTGTAGAACGTTCCATGCGAATCCCTCCGGAGGACCGGCCATGTGGCACGCCGTGCCGATTCAACCAAGGCCACCGTGTGGAACATTCCATGTGTCTTACTCCGGAGGTTCGGCCATGTGGCACATCATGCCGTACCGCCCAGAGCCACCGTGTGGAACATTCCATGTATCTTACTCCGAGAGGTCCAGCCATGTAGCGTGCTGCGCCATGTAGTGTTTCTCCGAGCCACCGTGTGGAATATTCCATTCGCCCTCCCCTAAATTTTCCCCCATGTAATGCGTCTCTGTTTTAAAAGTTCAACCCATCTGGGAGATTTCTTTCATTTATTATTAAAATTTCATGAAAAGTTTTGTTTTATAATTTTCAAATGGCCAAACTGTTATGGTAAATATTAACCTTTTGTTTATCACTTCCATTCTCTATTTATAATAAATTAAATATACAATGGGAAAAAACAATGAAGATGTGCTGTTACATGGTGATTATGTTTAAATTTATCTAAATCTAAATGTGCGTTTTAATTACCAAAATGAGCAGTGAGAATATAAGAAAAAAAATTCTCATATCACAACACAAATTAACACTTGTTGTATTACAAGTCATGTTGGCACTAAATAAATGCGCCCGAGGGGTGTCTGAATGACATGAGAGCACGTGATTCCTCCCGTCTACTCCCCGAACACACAGGCATGGTGCACCGAAAGGTAAAGAATGATTCTATAGAAACTTAGAGAGAGACTTCCGGCATGGAATTTCCACAAGCCGCTTCCACGCATCACGGCGCACCGCACTGTAGTGGACGTTGCACCATTTTATTTCCTAAGAAGCGTATACTGGAAATTCCTTCTCGGTGGTACGGCGCACCCTTGTGGGTGACAAGCTTAATCCTCTATCTCTTCTCCTCTCATATAAGGGACCTGTTACTTAATAGCGTGGCATGGTAGCAGTACTCAAGTGACCTTCGGTTCAGTGAGGCACGACGCTTCGACGATGTCAATGCCATTATATATTTGTAGCACCGCTGGCATGCCAGATGATATGCCTAAACTTCAGGTAACACTTCAGAAGTAAGTTTCAAAGCACCTTAAGGGTATATCGACAACTATGTGTTCCTTGTAGCAATATGTTTGTTATAGCACCACATTCCATCAATTTCATTTTTCGTACTATATTTTAAAATCACCCTGTATAAGTGATAAAGAGTAGGAGGGTAAGTAAGAGGATAGCTTAGAGAATATGTACCTACACTAGTGGTGTAGATTACTGTGAGAATTACATGTTGAAAAATACTTCCAATGAATACCGACTTGACTATATCCTTGACTTGTCCGTAAATAGCGACCAAGTAAAATACTAGCTTGACTATTTAGACGAATTGGTTATCTTTACGTAATGTGCGATTATTTGGGCCATTCCGTTTCAAATGATTTAATATTTTAAAACTTTTTATCTCACGATGAAACTTTTAAAAAAATGAGACTAAAATCAATAAGTTCGTGTGTGATTTTATTTTTGAAAATTAACCTTTTGGTCAAAACAAACATTAATATTTATGGTATTGCCTTTAAATTAAAAAGTATTCAGTGTTATTAAAGTTATGAAATATTATAAAATAACAGACCTTTTATATTATTTCTAGAGTGAGTATTAAGTTATTTTGTAATTGGGTGTCAGCGGAAAATCGCGATTTTTTTTAAATATATAAGAGGGCCGTAGCAACTAATGCAGATACAAATATAAAAATTTGTACGTTTCCTTTTCCTGGGTATACATTAGTTAAACCAAATTTGAGAAAAAATCCAAAATCTAAAATTGTTTAAATATTGGATCAGTTGACATAGAATGATCAATTTAATGTGTTTATTTGGTTCTTCAAATCGTATTATCCATTCGTAGGCCTATAAGCACATGCTTACACAAAAGATGTATGGATTAATTAGGTAGATATTTGATTAATTGTACCCGAATTTCTATAAAGAGAAAATCGTAGACTGTTTATTTGAAGCACTCTCAGTAGACTCAATCCAGATTCATTTATAAACGTGTTCTTGGGTGGGTGGTAAAGTCACACAAAAAAAGGACAACATTCTTTTAGTAAAACTTTGTAAAATTATTTTTATAAAATATGTTTTTTTGTTTGTTTTATGACGTAGACATGACAAAAAAAATATCATTTTATAACGTTTTTTAATTAAACTTTAAATAGTTTCACTTCTAAAACTGTAAATTTTTAAGGATTCATCGATTCAAATTTGTACGAGATTAAAACTAAATTTAAAATCAGGATTCAAGAAATATAAGATCCGATCTACTTTTTACAAAATTAAAACTCTTCAAAGTAACTTACTTTATATCAGATATGTTACTACCTTTAAATAATGTTAGTTACTTCAGTAAAAATATAAATTAAATTTTCAGAATTATGTAAGGTTGGTTTTAATCACGTCATATTAGAGCAATCAACATCTTTTCAAAGAATACATAATAATACCATCTTGACAGAATTTTATTTCACCTAAACAAGCCACCTACATACTGAACATATTCAGTGACATTTTGTGACGTAGCGTAGAGCTCAAGTTTCCTGAGCAGATGAAATCCCCACCCCCCAGAACTTAAACAATACCCCTTCATTAGAAGGCGTTCCATTGAACCAAAGTAAGGGCTTCCATCTGTGTAAAACGTGATAGTATCGTGCCCTTCACTGGTAATCCCTAGAGAGTAAGACATTTTAGGAGGATCTAGACTGGATGGGAGTACATTTACCTCGCCAAAACTAGTAAATGGTAAAAAGGTTTTTTTTAAGGTGAAGCCATCATAGGTTTAGAAAGGTATTTTAAACGCCATGTTTTATTACCAATATGAGCTATACGCTTATGTTCTAGTTACACTAATGAGTTAGAGATGATAAATGTTGAATTTAGAGGAAGTATACCAGTATTTGCGTATCAGTGTGGTTTTTATGTAACCATATATATGGGGGGAAGGGGGTTATAGAAGAGGATGGGAATGTAGATTTGTGGACAGGGAAGGGTATGAGCAGTAAAATTTTTTTTAATATGACAAAGAGTTTCACTACCCATTTAGGTAAAACGTATGTTACTAATTACTTTAATATGTTGGTATGAAAAAGCTAGAACTTAGAGGAACTGTAACACAATTTTAGTGAAGGGGGAGAGGAAAAGCTTTTAGAAAAAACCACCCTAGTACACCTAAATGGTATTTGTACCCCTATCTCGTTATCAGCATTCAAGTATATTGCAAGAGTAACGTCTTGGAAAATTAGGTCATCGAAACAGGCTACTAATATGTTAGAGATACAAAACTACACGAGATAAATAATTTAATATTAAGAAAAAATAAGGTTTAATTCAAACTTATATAATCTTGTTATACACTGTTGTATAATTTTCAACCAAGCTTTTGTGTGTTTGAATGTTGACTATTATACTATGAAGCATACCTTAATGTAGTTTTTATACCTTTACCAGCTAATTACGCGTTCTTCAAATGGTATGTGTTTTATTGTACCATCCAATGTCAATATCAATATAGCTGTCATGTCTAATGTATGTCTAGGAACATTTTAAAATTGGTTCAATAAATATTCTATTACAAACAGTTGAGGAAAACGTCCTAAGTGTGGTGCTTTGAGCCACCACCTTGAAACAATTTGCCGAACATACATTTTAGAAAAACCTATATTTTAACCAAACGTCTGGGCTAAGCCGATGTGAAATTTCACAGAAAATTATTGACAAACTGACACCGGCTTCGGTGGCTGAATGAGCTAAGGTGTTAGTTATCTGCTGATGAATCTTGATCGGGTTTACTGAGTGTATTTTCTTAAATATTTTCCAACTCTCCTTCCATGCAAATGCTGTATATTACCTCTAAAATGTTTCCTTCCTCATACCTACCCCACTGGAGTAATTATCATCATATATGTATATTACTCAAAATAGTTATTAAGAGATAGAGATTAAAAAAGAGACACAACTAGATTTCATATTAATTTAGTAGGATATGGAACCCGCACTTTAAGGATTTTATCAATTCCAAGGTAAAGATTGCGGCAAAAATTTACGAAAGGGGGGCGGGGGAAGGCTGATTCTCTAAGAACTACTACCCTATCTACGCTAATAGATGCTGTCATCTTAATTCTGCGAGGAAATAACCTAATTAAATGCGAGAATAAATAGTTAGATAAGTAAACTACAACATAAATTAATCATGTTTATAGACCTCAAATATAGGTGATAAGTAGGTAACGGATTTTGTCTATTTGCCTTTCATGTATTTACGATTACAATATGTTAATTTTAAATGATACTGCCTAGAATTGCTTATTTTACGGATAAGCGCCTGAAGGCACCTATTTCAGCTTTGACCTCTCTCTGTTTCATACGGTATGAATTTACTGCTGAAAGAAAGGTCGCAGTTTCTTAGAAGTTGTAAGTTGTGGCATACCTGTTTGGGGTAGGTTTGAATTTGAAAATTAACGCTTCTTGTTTTTTAGATTCCAATGAGGGTCAATTGTGTGGAGGACAATGGGAGCAAGGGGGCAGACATCTTGGGAGGAAACAGCCTGACATTGCAGGAGAAAAGTTCAACTTTTTCGGAAACGGCAGATTTTAAATTTTATCTCTTGACATCGTGTTTAAGTATAACACGGCTTTTCAAATATAGAAAAAAAAACATCTTCTCTGAAAATACGACCTATTTCAATACAGAAAATCAAGAAAATTATCTAATGATTAATAAAATGTGACCCATTTCAGTGGTCGAATATGTTAAGGCATTATTTTCACAATAGACTGGACTGGAGATGAGAGGAAAATCGAAATTTTAATCTTGGTCCATTGTATTTAAAAATTTTTTTTATTAAATGTTCGTTCACTCTCACTCCAGGAAAGTTCAGATCCATCTTCCTAACCTCTAAAATATTAGTGTAATTGGTACAACATATGTGTATATCACGAACGAGTAGTGAGACTGGTGCTAAAAACAAAACAAAAACAGCATTGTGAATTGGCTGTAGGTGTTAAAATAGTATATAGTTAGATCGATTTTGCATAGCCTTTTGTGTGGTTTTCTCCTTAAAAAGTGCCTATTATGGTGCCTATATCTTATATATTTGACACCTATTTGCTTGCCGATCTTAAACATTTTTGGTGACAAAAATGTATCGCCCTAGTAATGAATATATGTAGAGTAAGTCGATGATTTTATCTTGAATTATTATTTTTAGAAGGGAGAGGACCTATCTGTGGTGGAACATGGATAGATATCCCAAATTATTACCAATAATTTTTACAAAATATATACAATTTTATTAAAAAAACTGTATTGCATGCTCAACACACTATTAAGAACCTTTAAATTTCAGATCATTTGTCAAAATTCTCCCAACCAGAAGGAAGATCTTTTAAAAAAAATCGGGATTTTTTTATTTTCTATGAGTTAAAACCGGGAATTTTACTGGGACTTTATTTCTTACTCTAGATTCCTAGTGGCAGCCCTCTATCACGATGATGTGTTAGGAATGAGTCCGATACCTTAGCTCGGTCAATAGCGTTTTCATCTGTGTTAAAGGTCCAGGGATCGATTCCTGCCAGCGTGAAATTTGATTACTGGTTAAATGGGGATTTCTGCGTTGACAGTAATGAGTTAAGGTCCAGGGGGCTGTATGTTGTGTCTGTTCTAGATTTATGTTTGTTTATAATTCGTGTGTTTATTTAGTGCCAGTGCTAGTTGAATACCTCAATTAATTTTAAAAAAATGTTATGAATGAAAAGGGTTGAATTTATAGGAACAATACATTATTATTATTAGAAATGCATCTTACTACCCGTTCGGGTTATAGGCTTAAGTACTAATCATGCTAATGGATTATGAAATGGGAAGGTAGAATTTTGGGGAGATGAACCCACACTTGCGTGGAGGGAGGTTGTAAAACCATTTAGGAACCCCCCCCCCCCCNAGGAAAAACCACCCCAGTTCACCCGACTGAGATTCGAACCTCGATCTCCCCATTCTTGGCAGTCTAGCTCAACACGACTTGTGCGTTAGCTAACTACACCAATGCATAGAGGAAGTACACATGCACTGGAGTGGAGGGAGGATGGAAAACTATCTTCAGTACAAACTACGTTATACCTATCATCGCCAATCCATTCCATTGCGCGAATGATGCCTTAGATCGTATGACCACAGAAACTGGTGAGAATGACTTAAAGTACGAGATCCACTCAGAATAATGAGAGGTGTGGGTATATAATTAAAAACACAAACAAAATCGTTCCAAGTCTGATTTTCGGTGTCCAGTACGTCGTTTTTAAAACTATTCAAGAAAACGAGGGTAATAAATTCTACTTCGTATGATTATCTCTCCCACCGGTATCCAATCCTCCTAGTCCTAGACTCAACACACAGTGTCACGTGATAACCATTGTACAGCTTGTCACGTGGCAACCAATATACGTTATTATTTATGCCCCTTTGTGGCCACTGGGCAACCAACCCCCTTGTTATGAGAACATCAAGTAGGTCTGATTTAGAAGTGTGTGGGGCGGGGGAGGGGGGGGGGAGCGAAATGAGATGGCAATAGAGGAAATCACACTATAGTATTGGAGGGCAAGGAGGGGTGAGGGGGTATAAAACAACTTGTTGAAAGAGAGTATTTGCAATTATATATAAAACTAAAACATTTAAATATGTATCCCATTTAATTGTTCATACTATTAACCTGAAAGTAAATTTAAATTACCAAAAAAAAAACACGCTTTTACGTCATCCCGGAATCGAGCCATACTAACTGAGAGGGCACTATCTGTTGTTTGGTGAAGATAGTACCAACTTCTGCGGAAATAGGGTGTAATTTGGTCAGCATAAAGAACTCTCCGGCCGTTAATCTCAGTTTTATTCACCGAAGGCACTACTTTTGAATTAAATTAGCTCCTCAATTGTTCACCCTGTTCCAGACTCAATGCCCCACGGAAATTTGAGGATCGAACCTATGATCCATGGAAAATTATCTAGTTTTGAAATTTAAAATTTAGATGAGTAAATTACATTAATCTTATTTAACGCCTAATATTTTCCCTATAAAATTTGCTATTTTTTTAAATTTAAGTTTTATTTAATGAGCAACAAAAACATTCGCACTTAATGTATGTTCAGTTTTAATTTTCCTTGTGTATAGGCCAAGAGAGTACTGAACAAAAAAATATATATGTAGGATTATATATCCTTTCCAAATATAAGCTGAGAATAAGTGCAATTGGGACTTCCTTTACTCTTATTTAAAACACATCCGCATCAGTGGTCTGGTGTTTTTCCTAAATTATTCTCCACTCTCCCTACACGCAAATTTGTATACATTGACTTTAAAACTATACCTTCCTCATTACAATCCAACTAGCGTAATACATTTATGCATATATTCTAAATGGTAGAGTCTGGTGGAAAAAATACATACAATTTTTTTAAACAGTTGGACGGAAAACGTAACGATAATTACTGTGAAACAAATTTCAAATATGTTAATGAATCTTTAAAATTTGTTATATCATATTTTTATATTAGCACCGCGTCTTACTACCCGTTCGGGTATACGCTTTTAAGTGCTAATTACGCTAATAGATTAGGAATTGGGAAGGTTGAATTAGAGGAAGTGAACCCGCATTTGCGTGGAGGGAGAGTGGAAAACCATTTAGGAACCCCGCCCCCCCCCCCAGTTCA
>CABEEJ010002349.1:95561-114627 GCA_901482245.1 Timema douglasi
GGGGGGGGGGGTCTAGCTCTACAGATGTCACACGCACATGGGTGAAGACTCTGCTTAGAATAATAAAAAGGGATTCTCTGGATGTAAGGGGGAAATAGCGGTGAGCGTAAGTCATTTTATGCATGGCTGAATTCAAATTATTACGAGTTTAGATTTTAATATAAGTCTCTACAGAAAAGGGGTGAGCTAGGGGGCGGGGGGTGTTACAGGGGTTTGAGGGGGAGAGGAGAGAAACTCTCGATGTGATATAGATGTATCTATTTGCGTTTGGGATGAGAATAATGATCATAAATAAAATGTTTAGTTCTGCGTGAATGTATTTAAGAGAAAAATTAGGTCTATAATAATAGTATTTTTAATTTACAAGTTTTTTTTATTCAAACATTTACGACATTAAAGCAGAAATAAAGAATAATACATTAAAAATGGTTATAAAGAACAGCAGAAAGAATTCTTGACTTTTTCAGTAAGATGTAATGAAAATATATTTGTATGTATATTAAGCGAGTTTTAATGTGATTAAAGGGGAATACATATTTAAATGCTCTGGGGGGGTGTAGGCAGTTAGTGTTTAGAAATAAGACCAACGGAGACATTTAACAAATTGTGATGATTGCAATAATTTATTTATTTTAATTAAACTGCATTTTTATTTGAGAGCATAAATATATTCATTTTTAATTTTTTGACAAAATCTTCAATTAATAAATACTAATGAAATGTTTATTTCATTGTGAAATTTTTTTTTTACTCTTAATGCTTTCAAATTTGTGGTTTTAATGTGTATTTAAGGTAACCAATTTTAAAGTAAAATTGGGCTAGTTATCTTGTACTATTTCATTCGAGTTACAATAGTCCTTTCTTTATTTTCCTTCCCAAACGTCTATGTTTAGCCCAATTCATCACCAATCGGAACAAAATCATTTTTAGAGGCTGGAGATCACGTAACCCGTCCCAGAATATGGAACAATAATGCTGACTGGACGTCTAAGGAGACGTGTCCAGGACTTGCTATGAGTTTCATATCTCGCACAGGCTTTGAAAGTACTGTGCCATCTTCTCACGGTGGAAAATTCAACTTGGGCTGTCCTTAACTTCACTTTGTCTGTTTTCGTTGTATTTTGTCACCGCGTCTTACTACCCGTCTGGGTTGTACACATATGTATTAATTACGCTAATTTGTTAGGGACGAGGAAGGCTGAATTTAAAAGGTTACCCACATTTGCGTGGAAGGATAGTGAAAAACGTTGGGTATCCTAAGGATGGTTTTTTTATAAATACAAGTATTTGAACCCCGATCTACCAATCGTTGACAACAGTCTATTCCATTGGGAGAGTGACTCCTTAGACCACTGAACCACCGAGGTGAGATGTGTGGTGGTTTTTTTTTTGCCACCGCGTCTTACTACCGGTATAGGTTGTACGCCTACGCCTATGTTTTAAATAACCTGATGAGTTAATGGTGAGGAACGTTGAATTTAAAGAAAGTGTACCTTCATTTTCGTGGAGGTATAGTGGAAAACCATTTTAGAAAAAAAACCTCTTAAAGCAGACCTGACCAGGATTCAAACCCCGATCTCCCATTTTACGGGAGTCTAGTCTAATATGTGCATGTTATTAATTGGAACATAATAATCTCTAGGCGCCCATCATATTAGTACCCGTTTGGGATAATCGCATTTAATTAAGCCTCTGAATGATCATAATGGTTAGTTTCAGAGCCTACCGATTCGGAACTTTGAACGTTATTCATCGGAAATAGTAAGAAAAGGTTCATCTTCGTTTTGGATTAAATTATTTGTGTCTTTAAAATATTTTTTTATTTAAAAAAAGGGAATTATTGGAACATTTAAATTTTTGATATATCTGTTCATACTAGATGGCTCGAGCTTTTATAATTTAAATATTATATAGTATCTATAAAATAAAATAAATTAAAAGCTTACCTAGACATTTTACCATTTAAAATAAATATTAAATAATGAGGATAGTTTTTTTACCCTCAAGTGTTTCTAAAAAAAGACTCGGGTTTTTACTACTCCAACAGAAAAATCTGGAATGCCGCCAAAGTGATTTTGTGCTCTTGAAAGGCAAGTATATTACTGCATTTCATGTCTTTTACAGTGAATGCTAAAGCTTTTATTGGTATTTAGAGATACCTACTCTTCATAAAATGTTTATTTTTCTCTCTCTCTACAACTGCCATTATTACACAAAGCCATTGTCCCCTTTGTGTTAAAGCTGAAAGAAAGAAATTGGTTATTAGGGTCAAGTATAGTAGGTGAGTTCTATGTCAAGAAATACCATACTATTGTTGGGTTTTCATTTGCCTTTGACATAATTAAATAAAGTCTTTTGAGATTACGCCTTTATTTCTCGATTCAAAACTCACCCCATACCATTATATTTTTTACTGGCTCTTATTAAATATACATTCATATTCCATATTAAAAAATTAACCTATTGTTTTAAAATTTTATTTTATATATATGATATTTATATTTTTACACGTGTCTCAACTTAAGTTTTGGAAATGATTGGTAAAACTATTCAAATTTCAATTTAAAATAGAATATTTGAGACGATCAAATATTTTTCATTTTCAATTTCTAACAATTATTTTAACATGAGCCACAACCTTTTTAACATTGTATTTTATACATAAGGTTAAAAATAAAAGATTATCATGATAATAAAGAGAGATGTTACTTAGACTTAGATAAACATTAACTGACATAACTTATTTCAAATATAATTATTATTTTCAAGGCTGGCTCAGAGGTTTTATGCACCCTAGGCTCGACTAAATTGACCGGCAAACGCAATGGGACGAGACTATTGGGATGATCTGAACGCAGATTGGAGGTTAACACTATAATGGACCTGAAAGAGATAGGGTGTAATGAGGTGGACTGGATCAAAGTTGGGATAGGTAGCCTACTTTAGTACATGCAGCAATGATCGTTCGAGTTCTTAGTGCCATATAAAAGTAAGTAAAATAAGACGTAAATTTGCACCCCAGTTTATTCTGTTTCATCTAGTCATATTTCATAGCTTAAAGATAAAAGTAAAATATTGTGTATTTTATTACAATTGACAATCCCAGGGTGCATACAATCGACTTGTGAGCCTGTGTCCCTAGATGTTGCTACGCCACTGAAAATAAAATATAATGTATAGTAGGGTATTTATAAATCAGGTAGAAGATGAATGCTGAAATCGCCAGCAATGATAGATGTAGTTTGAGCTTTAAATACAGTTAGAGTAAAATAACAAAACTCAAAATACAAATATATACGCGCTGGTAAAAAAACAAATATATACGTGCTGGTAAAAAAAAAACTCCATGGCGTCAGTCTGCATGCGAGATATACCAACCGAGCGACATAACCAAGTTAGTGAAGATAGTGCCAACATTTGCAGATAAAGTGTGTTATGTGATCAGCATAACGAACCCTCCGTCCATTTATCTCAGTTTTTTAGACCGGAGCCGCTACTTTTTCATTCATATAGCTCCTCAGTTGTCTCCGTTTCAGGCCCAGAACTTCACTGGAAGTACCTGGGATAAAACCCGGGACCTATGGCTCTATATCCAGGAGCTTTGACTACTCGACCACAGAGGCAGTCGGTTGTTAATAAATGCTGAAAGAAATGGAAAATCCATTGACTTGTTTCCATTACTAGTTTTCTACGCGGGTTACATAGGGGTTTTAAACTGCTCCCATTATAGCTTTTTTCTGACACAAACATAGTTCTGAAACAGATGAATCATATGAATGGGATTGGAACACAGTTATAATCGTCATCAATTTTAATTAACGGTTCGTTTTTCAGCGGTGTTTCAGTTTTAATATTTATAACGAATTTATTCTTCATAATATTAAATAAAATATTTTAAGAGTATGTTATTTATTTATAATTAATCAAAATAATCAATCATCTTAATCATCATTATCTTCATCATCATCATCATAATCATCATGAAAAGCTTCCAGCTACTGGCTTGGTTTGTTTGGAACATAATAAGCCTCTCAACCTCCTCCATTCCTTTAAAATAATCAATAACTTATTTAATTTAATTATCTGTTAAACATTTTTAAAAAAAAGATCACATTTTGTTGGGATGTGCTCCTAAAACCTTTGCGCCCTAGGTGACCAACCGGCCTTGACTAAGCGCCGGATCCAGGCGAAAGATCGCCTAAGTCAACTATCTTGCTTATCCTAATCACCAGGTTTTTAATAAAGCCCAGTTAGAGTTTAGACGTATTGTGAATTTTTTGCAAATATACACCTCCATCACTCTTTTATTATATCAAAAGCATTGTAATTGTGGCATTCATAAGCCAACTATTAATTTAGATTATATAAAAAGTTGAGAAATTTCTTTTATCTCTGGATTTAACACAAAATAAGATCATTAGTGTTTTGGCTTTTAATAAAATCTGGAATCATACGCATCCTGCTAATGGTCGGTTTTTGTTGATCTATTATTAAATGAATGATACACTATTAATTTGTATTCTCTCCACCCCGAATCTTAATGTTAGACCAGTTTAGTCCAACAGAGATTCCCCCTTTTCAGAATGCCTACAGAGCTGCTATATCTTCTAGCAGATCCTCTTTCAGAATGACCAACCCAGCTGCTATCTCATCTAGCAGACTCTCTTTCATAATGCTGATACATTTGTTACACCTTGTAGCAGACCCTATTTTAGAATGATCAACACAGCTCCTATATCTTCTAGCAGATCCTCTTTCAGAATGACCAACCCGGCTGCTATGTCGTCTAGAAGACTCTCTTTCAAAATGCTGATACATTTGTTACACCTTCTAGCAGACCCTATTTTAGAATGACCAACCCAGCTGCTATGTCGTCTAGCAGACTCTCTTTCAAAATGCTGATACATTTGTTACACCTTCTAGCAGACCCTATTTTAGAATAATCAACACAGCTCCTATATCATCAAGCAGATCCTCTTTCAGAATGACCAACCCAGCTGCTATGTCGTCTAGCAGACTCTCTTTCAAAATGCTGATACATTTGTTACACCTTCTAGCAGACCCTATTTTAGAATGATCAACCCAGCTCCTATATCTTCTAGCAGACCCTATTTTAGAATGACCAACCCAGCTGCTATGTCGTCTAGCAGACTCTCTTTCAGAATGCTGATACATTTGTTATATCTTATAGCAGAGCCTCTTTCAGAATGCCGATACAACTGTCACATCTTCTAACAGACTCTCTTTCGGGATGCCAACACAGCCTATGCACTATTAAAAAAAAGGTAAAATTGTATTATCTTTATCAGCGAAAAATATGTTTGTGTATTCTAAGTTTCTTCTTACTAATATCTACTCCAAAATATTTTGTCGACATTAATTTAAATATTTTAATCTGCAAATACAATATTAATTTATTGATATCGTTTTCTGTTGATGTTTTTTACGTTCCACTTAAAATTGTCTAGAGGTCTAAGGCGTTAATATTGAATTTATATGAATACATAATACTGCATGCATATAAATGCATCCATTGAGTAAGTAAATGATTAAATGTTATAAAAGTAATTTTTTATATATTTTATTTTAGTTTAATCTTCCTACTGCTTGTGGGATTAAACTAGATAGATGAAGTGCACTCTTCGGTCACTTCAATAGGAAATTCCCCCTGGCATATCTTTTCCTAGCCTTATCTACTTTTATTTTTTTTGCTTTACCCATCTTCTTGACACTCCATCTTACCCACTCATTCTTCTTAGTTTCTCTCTCTCTCTCATTCGCCATTACCACATCCACCGGAATCTCTTAGAAGGCACTAATGGAAATCCCAAATCTCCCCCCTCCTTTTTTCATAGCCCTTCTCACTTTTTTTTTGTATCCACGGCACGCTTACCAACTTTACAATCCTGGTGGTACTGCCAACTTTACAATCTGAACAGTACTTAGCGGAAGACAAGTGATGGATAATAAAGAGTGCCGTTGTGGGTCAACAATCAGTCTTTACAAAATGGCTTGTTGGATGCCTCAGAACTCTATTTCTAGTAACATTTATTTATAACGTTTGCTATTGATTATATAATTCTTTCAATTAAATAGAATTAACTGTTTTTTAATTTGAGCAATATAATATTTCTAGACAAGAATATGAGTTGTTTTGTACGCTGGGTGTGTATGAAGATGATTATTTAATTGCGAAGCGAAACTTGAAACATGTGAAGCAAAGTCGAGGTTTAAGTAAAGGTGTTTGATGTCACATAGCATTATAATATATCTAGTTTTTAAATGATCAATTAAGTACATACAGGTAAAGGAAGATTTACAGTTAAAGATCAGGCTTACTGTAGTATTTTATAGTTATCAAAACCTATTTATAATCACGTTATAGATATAATTAAACCACCAATCTGTGTTAAAGTATGATTTAATAGCTGTTCTAGCTCGATTCGGTGGTTGCATGGTCTAAAGCGGGGGTCACCTAACTACGGACCAGATCTGGCCCGTGGAATGGGTTTGTCCGGCCAGTGAATGTGTTGAAAAAAAATATTAAAAAACTCTGAAAAAAATAATTGTAATGACTAATAGTGAAATAATGGTTCTCCTGTACGTAGTACACAAAATACCGACCAACCTAAATACATAACCTATATGCATACAACACAGTCAGTTCTCTCGAAAGACTCCTACATTTATTAATTAACTGTCATTACAATGATAGTATAAACTTACATCTATTCATGTTTAATTATGGTTAGGAGCTGTTTATACTTTTATATATATCTTTTATGATCTGGCCCACCTAGTAGCTCCAAACATTATAATGTGGCCTCCCACTCTATAAGTTTTAAGTATCTCTGGTCTAAGACATCACTATCTCAATATACTAGACTGCCAATAATAGAGAGGTCAGGGTTCGATCTTGGTCAGGTTTACTGAGAATGTTTTTCTTTAAATAGCTTACCACTCTCCCTCTACGCAAATGCAGGTACATTCCCTTTAGATTCAACCATCCTGATTCCTCACACATTAGAATAATAAGTACACATACTCCATTCACGGTAGGAACTAATCTCTGAAAGGTCTTTTTTCCTACCAATATCCTAATATATAATAGATTTCTGGTAGGGAAAATGGCCTTTCAGAAAACAATTCCTACTGTGAACGGACTTTAGGTCTATAGTCCGAATAGGTAGTATGACGTGGTGCTGATAAAAGAAAGCCGTTTTAAAGATGTATAGTGGGCAAACGGTTGTAGCTATTTATTTTTGGAAGCTAGGCTGGGTTATTACAGTGCCAACGAGCAGTGTTGCCATATGATGATCAGAGACTAAAGGCAGTGGCTCAATGCCCCCTACCTTATGCGCTTCTGATGTACCACAGAACAGGCACAAAAATTCGTCCTTTGTGATTTCAGTACGTAGCCAAATCATTCGTAGTGTATCCTACTGAGATCTGAACCTTTATATATTCGTTGACGGTGATCTAGTGCACTTTGATAGACACTCGGTCATAGCAGACAGACTTTATCGCATAGCGTCGTAAACGTCTTGTGCGGAATATTTAAATATACTATTTTTTTAGGCTATAGACTTGAAAGTAGTTAAAATAAATGTATTTTTTAAATCGATAATCTATTAATTGAGTTCTACAAAAGCTATTTTATCATTTGTTTTGTTATAATAGAATCCTTAACTCCAAGGTTTATCGTATAAAAATTTATAAATTTTCAATATAGAATAAAATGGAGCGAAAGGGGGTGGGATGTGGTCGATTTAAAGTCTGTATCTTTGCCTTTAATATAACCAAATTGCTTTTGACCTAAATACACAAAATAAAAATAAAATAATGTTTAGTGTTCTTTGTACAGTAGTTTCAACCATTCGTAAATATAAGTCACTTATAACTACTATATAGGCATGGAGGACTTTAAAAAGAGCATTTTATCTTCCTTAACTCGCTTTGATCGTTGGGGGATCCACCCGCAAACCCCCGGTTAGTTTTCTTTGCAAGTGGATGTAAACTAATGTAATTCCAGAGCCTTTTTTGATAGGTTTTACCGTTTAGCCACAAGATACCTCCTAAGAAAGATCCGCACCGACTTTAAAGTTGCTCCAAAATTATTGATTTTTTTTTCGGGGGCTAAAAATTATTATTTTTAAACTATTTGGAATTTTCCTGTCAGTTACAGGCTAGAAGCTATAAGTTTGCTAAATTTCAATTTTCTAGCTCATCTGGAAGTGGGTAAACATTAATGTTAGTGACTGGGTACCATATGTGGCTTTATAGTTATATAATTTGAAAAAATGACACTAGGACATGGAAACCGAACACATGATCTTTGGATTTATAGGCCAAGGCTCTTATCACTGAGCTATTGAGGAGTCATCTCGTATCCAGAGTAATTCTTCACTCCTATTTTTAGGTAGAGTCTGTGATGGACGTGAATAAATCGCCCCGTGTCCAGATGTCATTCTTCAATTTAAAGAATATATTATTCATATGCGGCTATAACCGTAATTAACAAACATAATAGCTTGGTTGTTTAATCCATAATAGCCTTTTAGCTTTGTTTAAAACGTTTTGTTACAATGCTTATTATAAAAGGTATTCAAGAACCAGTGGCGGCTCGTGTATAGCCACTGCTGGCTGCAGCACCCTCTATTTCCACTTGATATTATCGATAACAGTTAATATAATGTGTCCTTTTTCCTTTAATTCTTTATTTATTTTTGTAGTACAATATATATTACTTAAGCTTAATGTAAGTACTTCATTATTATACAAAAATCTTTGTATGGAACTGTGCGCTTCACAGTACCAGTGCCAGCTCTGGCGTGATGGTAGAAGGAAGTTTTTTTTACTCAGCGTGTGTTGTGCTTAAAAACTGTGTACCATATTCTTGAATGTGATAAAGTGTAGAAGAGTGTAGAATTAAATTATTATTCTGCTTCTAGCTATTCTATTTGATTCATTTAATTTTCTGTTCTTTTATTTAACAGAAAGACTAAATGCGCTTGCGGGACTTTAAATGGAGAAAAAAATCCTCAATTATCATCCAGAGATCAAGGAGAAAATTATTGAAATCTTTGCGTAAATTAAAACAAGAAGAATGGATTTCATTTTTAAATGAATAGATCAAGCTTGAACTGTAACAATTTAAGTTAAAGTAAGTAAAATATGTTTTGTTAAAGATTTTATCAAGTTCATGAAAAAAATTTCTTTTTATACATTTTTCCCCCTTTTTATTCCTTCTACACAATTTTAAAACAAAGGCAAAAAAAATTCTGGAGCAGCACCCCCACAAATTTTAGCTACGAGCCACCACTGTCCAAGAACTGTTGCGATACCTGTATGCATAAAATTAAACTGAATACAGAATTTTAAGCAAAGTAACAATTTTGAATATTTAGGACAAAACTAGTATTTAAAAAAAATCCACCCCCAAATAGTCCACTTTTCTCGTGATACCATCCAACTGATCTTAATGCTTGAAGATGTTCCTTTTTTTGCACAAAGCCTTACCTCGCATTTCTACATAAAATATGGCGTGGATAGATGGGACTTTTGGCAGGGGAGCGTTTTCACACGGCACGTCTTACCGCCGCTTAATCTGTTTATTCGTAGCGCGGGAGCGTCTTATCTAGCGTCGCGAAGCACAAAGCGACAGTGGGTTGTTGGAGGAGGAGAGAGGGGGGGGGGGAGAAAGCTTCAGCAGACAGATTAGCGCCCTTTTGTCTGGTAATGAGTGAATGTCCCCGATCCACTCGTGCGGATCTTTGCTAGGTAAGGTTTGTCGAGATATCTTAGACGACCATACCATGTCGCTTCTACTTGCTTCGAATGCTGGATGGTTTAACTGTGTCGCCTACTCGGTGGATTCTGAGACGGATCTCGGCTCTTAAATTATTCATCAAGGCTTCAAAGGCGCACGCTAGTGCGACAAAATAAAACAATTTAACATAGTGGTATATAATAAAATGATACATCAAACGTCTTGACTGAGATTAAGTAGCAAAGCAGACGAGTTCTTGCCTCAATACAGGTGCATCATGCAATGTAACAAGCTCCAGCACTAGTAAGGTCAACAGTTCAGATCTCGACGTGGCCATGATGAGACCGGGATCATTGATCGCCGTGAATTTAAAGCCTACGAGTTACGTTTGTGTTAGAATCGGTCAAAGACTTTTAGGAGATCGTGAAGAAGTAATTGTAGGATGTTCTAAGATTAACAAGTTCTAGCTAGTTGTGATACAGGTAAGTTACATGGGTTTACTAGTAGTACCCTCCAACTGCTGGAGTGCGGCACAAGTTATCAAGGGATTGTTTGAAAGAATTTATTCAATAAACTCATTAATTTGCTTAAGTGAGTTTCTATAATTATTTGTGTTCAGATCATCGTTCAAAGGTTCTCGGAACAGTAAGCGATGTGTTTAATGAAAGCACACTAAATAGTAGAGGATGGGGGATTACGAAGATATTTTGTTAAACGGGTGGCATCTTAACTTGACGTACCTAAGACATTTAAACACTACCACACGCCAAATTACAAGAATCGAAAATAGGGAATAAAATGAACTGTTCATTCGGAGAGTTACACACACCACACAAACACATACACATACATACAAACCTACACATACACTTACAAACCTACACACACACACACACACACGCACACCTACAAATAGGTGACATGGTGGTCTAGCGGTAAGGTGTCAGACTTCTGTACTGGCGGCCGGGGTTCAATCCTCGGTCACGGCAAAGATTTATCTGATTACCAAACCCTTCCTTCACCTCTGAACATCTTGTGAATGTGGGGAATGCCAGGCCTCCACCGTGGTTCGAATTCCACGTTAAACTGTAGGTCCTCCATTTAATCTCACGATCACCCTACCATTACACATTAGCGTAAGTGCGTATAGCCCGAACGGGTAGTAAGACGCGGTGCTAATAATAATGTAACGTGTGGTTCCTCTACGTTGCCGGATTGGTTTGGGATACTATAAGATAGATGGAGTGGTGTACATATACCTATGGTGACGTAGCGGCACCGTACGTCCATCTTGCGTGGCATATTGACCCTCAGTTCTCCACAGCGCTGCAACGGTTCCGGTCTCTCAGTACCCTATTTTAGAGAACAAAAATTAACCCAACTATTTTCTAATTTTATTAACTGGTTTGTATACAATATAAGTCAAAACTACACCTTTTCTCCGATGTACATCCATCTCTGATAGCGGTAGAATGAGTACTGTGAGTTATTTCCCCGCAAGTGTGTGTATTGGTTTGTACAGTCCCGCTACGGCACCGCAACAACATCGCACGTAAAAAAAAGGATGTGTGCACCGGGCATTAAACCAGGCCTTCGAACAAAGTCATACATTGTATCAACAATATCGCTGATTTTTATACTATTTATAGTACATTTACCCGCCTCGGTGGTGTAGTTGGCTAACGCGCTTGTCGTGTTGAGCTCGACTGCTGAGGACGAGGAGATCGAGGTTCGAATCTCGGTCGGGTGAACTGGGGGGTGGCTTTTCCTAAATGGTTTTCCACTCTCCCTCCACAAAAATGCGGGTTCACTTCCTTTAATTCAACCTTCCCAATTCCTAATCCATTAACGTAATTAGTACTTAAAGCGTATAACTCGAACGGGTAGTAATTCGCGGTGCTGAATATTATTATTATTATTATAGTATATTTATATGTATTTTGAATTCCTTCAAATTTTAAAAGTTTTCAAAAGACTCCCTAATTCACCCCAGAGGTTAAACTCACTACTTTCAACCCCGGTTCATTTTACCAAAACAAAGTTGACTGCATGAACAAACTCTTGGCGGTGTTTTCCCTTCGCGTTCGCCCTTTCAAACATTTGGATCGTGCATAAAGAACGCGAATCCATCAGTATCGGGTATCGAAGGTTTCTCCCACCCATCCCTTCCTTCCCCTTGTATATATAGTGCCGATAGGTGAAACTAGGGGAGGGGTATAGGGGTAAGAAAGGGTCTTGTGATCGATTTCCTATCCATGTAATCCTAGAGAAGTTTCCATCACAAGCCTGGGAACAAGGTCTGCCAATTAGTGTCTTAGAGAATACTTACTTAGTTCATGGTGAGGGTCTATCTGTCTAACGGGGTAGGAGAGGCAGAAGGGGGAGTGGGGGGGAGAGGTTTTTGAAGCGGGTTTAATCCACTTCAGCCAGGTCCCACGTGATATTGGAAAACTTTCCCCACACCCGGTCACAAGTAGAGGTGAAGCAGTCATGGCTAGAATAAGTCGATGATTACGTTTATATTCAATTAAATTAGAGGGCTTCTATTATACGCTTATACTTATTTAATTTGTATTTTAATAGCAACTTATATGAGTATATATTTCGGAGAAATGTTGGTAAATATTAGTGTCAATAAAATATCCATATTTAAAAATTAAAACAGTGTATTATTAAAATCTAATACAAAATATAAAATTCAATTATAATAAAATACAAATAAATTGCCTTTCAATATTAAAATCATATGAACAATTTAAATAGCTAGTTATAGGTATGACAGCCTTTTTAATAGTATCTGTAATAATTTTTTACCTTTTTAATTGACATTTCAGTGTATTTTTGAAAGTGATTTTAGAATAATGTTGGCATCGTTATTTTTATTTTTCAATTTATTTTAAAGCTTTGTTTATAAAATACGCTTGTCTAAGAAAGTAAATCCGTTGAGACATAATAATAATAATTTCAAAATAATGAGTAAGGTATAATTAGACTGCTCATACTCTTAGTCATAGCTAAGTTATTTTGGTTATTGAAGTCAAATAGAAAAATATATTTTAATTATTCTTAACTATAACTATAATATCACTTTAAAGCGTTGTCAAATATAAAAAAGTAATTTGTTGTTGTGGAATTCAACTGTTAAAAAAATCACACAGTAAAATTTATGTTTATAAGCTGCTTTCTAAAAAACAGGCGCAATATGATTTTTTTTAAGCCTGCAAGTACCTACTATTTTCTTTTTGTGTGTGTGTAAGGATGAAATAGTCTTACATGTAAACAAATTGGATAATCAAAATAGTCTTGAAGGTTATAAAGATCAAAAGTTGGTTCTCTCTTTCCAAAAATGTATTTCCAGTTGAAGTAAAGGAAGGATTTAAAAAAATATGAACTAAAACTTGTTAATTCATCTGATTCTATGAATAAATCGATTTTTTTTTATATATCTTCACAAAATCAATCCACAAATGAAACTGAAAGGAATAAATATTTAAAAGTGTGTTTATTCAATAATATAATACATAAACTTCACTAATAATAAATAAATGAGACGGATATTTCAAAGACGTGAACACTGAGCCAAATCTGATTTCCTAATTCAAATATTTTGAAAGAAATAAAGCCTGTATATATACTAATGCAGTTTTATGATTGTACAGTACATTTTGGGCCACAACAATCTTAATATTAATACTTTGAGACCAGCATAATCAGCCCAGAGTGGGGGTGTTGAGTTGTTAATTGTAAGACCGGTGTTCGACTTCAGGTGAATTGTTTCTTTTTTATTCAATAGCTAATTTTTTAATCTTACATCGAAGACAAACAATGTATTTAAGGTGGAATGGAAGGGAATGCGAGTTCAGGCTAGTATTTTTTCTGTTTTAATAAAAAATAATTATTTTAGTTAAACAATATTTTCTTTTAACTCAGCATTTTAAGACCCATATGGGTCGTAAGCAAAAAACTTAAAAAAAAGTATTGATTCAGTAGAAACGTTTAATTTGTTTTTCTACAAAATTGAATCCAACAACTTTCTTTAAGGTTCCTTCTAAGAATTACGGTATTTTAACAGAAAATTTAAATATTAAAAAGTACTGTTAGAATATAATTATATAATAAATAATTGATATATGTTAATATTATAAGAAGGAAATTAATATAAACGTAGTCCTACCAATGAAACAATATTTTATTTTATTTGAGCACAAATTTTGTTATACAATTTGTAAAAATAAAGACTTTAACCATACAAAAAGGTTATGGTGTCATTCTGTAATCGACCCATACTAATCTAGCGGTAGCCATCTTCTGGTGAAGGTAGTGTCAACTTCAGCAGCTAATGAATGTCATTTTATCAGCACAATGAGCCCTCCGGCCATTAATCTCAGTTTTATAGCCTGGATCAACTACTTCAAGTAGCTCCTCATTTGTCTTCATGAGGCCGAGTTGACCCAATTTCAGACCCACTGCTTCACAGAAAATCATGAAGCCCAAGGAATCGAACCCGCGATCACTTAAACTATATCCAGGAAATAGACATGAGTGTGGAAAAGGTGCGGCAAATCTAAAATCATTCTTTCATTATCTATGTTTGATTTCTATAATAATTACAACTTGCGTCCCACGATATTGGCCGTAATATATCTGCTTTGCTAAACAATTGCTCTGCGTCGAAGACTTCTACGTTTTGCTCCATCAGAGACAGCTTGAAACACAGTATTCCCGTACTGGATTTCAGCTCACGCGTGATCGTGTGAAAGGCTATACAAGACGCTACGCCCTACTGTCAGCTTCAGCTCTCGTGAGCTAGCTTCTGTGCACTCGTCTGAAAGGGGTCTAACGCACGTTGCCTCCTTGCTCCCCCTCCCCTCCCAACGTAGAATTCATTCTTCTCAGTTTACGGTATAAAATTATTGCGTGAAAGTTTTGGATAGCTACAACATAGATTAGGATGAGTACCCCTCCAAAAATCTGTTTTGAGAGCAAATTATTTAGTTGTTTTTTTCCAAGCACCGCGTCTTACTAACCTTTCGGGTTATACGCCTATATACTAATTACGCTAATGGTTTTAAGAATTAGAAAGGCTATATTTAGAGGAAGTATATCCACATTTACGAGGAGGAAGAGTGGAAAACCATTTTAAAAAACCACCTTCAGTACACGTGACTGAGATTCGAACCTCAACCTTTCTGTTATCGGTAGCCTAGTGTAACACGATAGTAGCGTATTATACCATGCAGCCACCAAAGTGGGTAAATTAATTAGTCAATCCACTAAAATGATATCATTATTTTAATATATGTGCTACCATTCGTATTGTCTATAGCTTTTTGGATATGTTGAAGGTTTGTTTTAAATTCCTTTAAATTCAATATCTGGTAACCTGCCTCAGATTGATTTTATTGATTTCCTTTTAACTTCTACTTTGGGTTTCTAAGCTGCCAATTAGAAATTTGTCGATATTGGTTTGAGTATTCTTATGCACTACGTTATTTTTATTTTATTTTCAAATATAGCATGCATTTTAATGAGTAGTAAGATTTGTCGCTAAAAATACATATATATGCATTTTAAAATTTGAACATCCCTTGGTTGAATAATATTTTCCTCAGGAACAAAATGTAGCAAATAAAGAAAGTGTCTTAAATATACATTATGTTAACTAACTTTTATAGGGTTTTTATTTATCTACAACGTAATAAATGATCAGATATAGAAGACCAGACTTCAAATTAAAGGCATAATTACTTTGACTAGTGAATTTATAGGAATTAGTTCGTTTAGGATTTTTAAATCTTTGAATAATTATGACATTAAAAAATAATTAGATTTATCTGGAATATAATTTGTAGACAAGAAGCTATACAATATGTATAAACGAAAACATCAAAGCAGATTTGTATGTGTGTACTAGGTTGGAAAGAAAAATACTACCAAATTCTTTAGAAATAAATATATGCCGCATACAGAATGGATACATTCATAGTATCGTTTAGGGCTAAGCATGAGCTTACATGATTATGTTTTTAATTTATATAATACCAATTAAAAACTGCTACAACAATAATGGAAGAATGACCAAGAATATGTAACTATATAAAAATTTACTGTGGAAATGAAAATCCACGCAATTTATTCTTAATGAGCTGATTGAAACAAATTTAACATGCGTTAAACAAGATCTATTATGCGAAGACTACACTGACGAAGATAAGTATACAAACATGGACGACAGGGAACTATAGAAGTGAAGTCAAAAAAGAATCAGATTTAAGAAGAGGGCAAAATAAGTTTGATGATAAACATGAGGGCAAGTAATGCGAGAAAATATGTGCGTAAAGAAATATATACGGAAAAATATATAAATTGGAGCTAAGAGAAATAAGTGAGAGAGGGAAAGAAATAATGGGTGTTATAAATAAACAAAACCCCGAATGGGAGATTCAAATAAATGAAGAAACCGGGGTAAGAGATAAACTAAAAAGGGAGGAATACAAGAAAGAAGAGGGGGACAGACAACAAACAAATGTTGAGATAGAGGGAGAACTAGAAATAGCAAATATGCACGAGGCTGTCTAGAACAGGGGGTGAATCTGGTATGGGGTAAAGGGGGATAGGTAGAGCCCTTTTGTTAGTGGCAATAATTACACTGCGACGAGGGAGGTTTTATCTGGGGTAATCCAACGGGGCGCTGATAGCCCCCTGCTAAATAGGTCGGTAATACTCGCCTACACATGGGGGCTATGTTTTGGGGAAGGCGGGGGTGTTAGCGAGTAGTAGGGTGTTAAGCAGGTTGTAAGGGAAGATATGAAAGTACGGTGGATTTGGTTGGATTGTCCGTGGCCACGGCTTTTCGGAGGATGCATTACGTTGCGTTTATAATTAATAGAAAAGAAGGGACAAGCTGTTTACAAGGGATTTTTGGTGTTAGGGAAAAAGCTGTGGTGGCCCTTTGTTAAGTTTTTTTACTGTTCATTTATTGTTTAAATAGTTTACTAACACAAGTTGAGATATTTAAGGTTTAGGACCACTTGTTTAGTGAACTCCAAATCTTCCCCGTCAAGACACTCTGGCTTTGAACTCACGTTAGTGCACATCGGGTCGTCCCTTGTCAGAGGGCTAACGCGCAAGCACGAATGTGCACGTAGTCTGTTCACGAGTCGTTAGCTCTAGGGTGCACGAACTTCTTATTGTATGGAGGGAGATTGCTTGACCCTGGGAATGACTGTGTATATGCGGGGCGTTTGTTGTTTGGCGAATTTAACTGCACGCTCGCGTGGGTGCTGAGAGGAGGTTTCAGTTTGACGTTGATTGTATACCCGGACCAACCGTGGGTTTTTGTTAAATTCTGAATAAGTTTGTAAACCACAATTTCTCAAGTGCTTTCTCCGCCCAAACCCCGGAGTAACAACCTGACGTACCGTACCCCGAGTATGGGTCACGGTCCTCTATTTAATACCGCCAGTGTCAACGTGTGTAGGCGCGGGCTGTCTCAGCGAGTAACAAAAGGAGTCCACGAGTGGTGTGGGCACATTTGTATCATTAAATTTGTTGTAAATAATAATTTGAGCTGCTTATGTTAACGTTTTATTGTTATTAAGTTATTATGAATGCACAGGCCTAAATATTATCTAATGTGCGTAAGACTTTTTGAAGCTTTAAGGATATTCCTAGCGGTTGTATTAATTCAATTTTTTACCTTGTTCATATTTATATTGTTCTGAGACTAAACAGGCTTTCTTGGTCTATTTTCAAATGCTCATATGTCTTTACTTATACTGATATCTAAACTTCCATTCTCCTACAACTATTTAAGGTCATTTATTAACACGCTAACCTTTTTACTACATTTCACAAAGTTGTTGAAACTAGCGACACGGGCCGAATATTATGAGTATGTTAAATTAGGCTTCCCTTGTGATAGCTTTTATTTTACTTGTTTAGATGATTAATTGTACGCTGGTTCGTCGCTCGAACTTACAAATGTTGTAAGCCTATGTACACTCCATTTAATCTGAAATCTATCAAGCTTACTCATATCAGTTCCATGATGATGCAGCTTATTACATGATAGTATTAGTGTAATCACTCAAGGTAAGACTGTTTATTTTAGGATAAACTGAGTGAATATATATATATATATATTTGTGTGTACGGATATTTATACATGTATATAAGTTTTGAATGTACCGTACATTACACACGAGAATAATTATATAGAAAACGTGTGTATGTATCCAAAGAGCAGTAACTTGGATCTACCTAACGTTATTTATAAAGTTCATCAAATGTATTCAGTATCCGGCATGTATTTCACCCACAGGGATTATCGATAAACCCTCATCCACTATTTGTTTGGTGGAATTCAATGATATATTATTGCCGCAGTGGTAGTTTTGAGTGTCATGGGTAACCCCATATGACCAGTTTCAATACTCATGGCTATAATAATATTGTGGTATCTGATCCATGTGTTTGCTGTGGGGGAGAAAATACAAGGGTTGGTTATTTTTTTTATTGACAAACTATAACTTAAATATGAATTTGGGAGGGCGTACTAAAAACAAAATAGTAAAAAACAGCAATAATCAATTATTTCACATACAAGATAATTTAATAAGCTTTTCATCTAAATGAGCTGTTACGTAATTATGAATGATGCATGCAGTGGTTATACACATTATTTAAAAAAAATATTTCCCTTTTTTTTTTTTGCAACTAAAACCGAATCAAAATCATTAACTAATTCAGTGTAACTTAAAATTATTTATATTAATTAGTATGGAATACTTAGAATGATCTTGAAACTTTATTAATCCAATACTAAATCAAAATTAAAATTGAAAATTAAAAATTAAGGTTTCAATAAAACGGAAATGACAAGGTGGTTATGCTGTTCGCGTGCACGTTTGTGTGTATATGTTTGCATGTGTGTGTGTGTGTGTGTGTGTGTGTATGTGTGTTTGTGTACGTGCAACCATCTTGTCATTTTTGTTTTACTTATACTGTGAGTTTTAATTTTAATTAAATAATACAATACCAAATTATAAACTTTCAAGATGAGTTTAATAATGCTATATATATCTAACTCTGAACAAACGGAAACTTCAGAGCTTTTATTAATATTGGTAAAAAAATATATAACTAATTTATAATAAATAAACGCCAATAATGTATTTAAAAATATGGTATGTTCATAATATCCATACATTGTAACTGTAAATCCAAACTCTAGATTAGAGGGATTCAATACAAAAATAAAACAAATTTAATTTTATCAAAAATTTAGAAAAATAG
>CABEEJ010002350.1:3958-38559 GCA_901482245.1 Timema douglasi
CAACCACCTTACTTCCCCCCCCCCCCTTTCCAACACAATATTTGATGTATTTATGTATATGTTAACGGCATTGTGTGTAAACCAGTTTTCTATATAATTCCCAAGTGGTTTTAGCAAAGTATGAAATAAATTAGTTTTGCTGTTGTATTTCATATTTTTCGTAAGAAATTTGTAGAATAACCAGTCATCGAGAACAATAGTTAACCTAACCTAACCTAACCTTACTTAATATAACTACTCTATTCTAAAATAACCTAACCTAACCAACTTAAATCCTAGGGATTAGGTGAACCTTCAGAAAACGGTACAAAACTTACATAGAACTGGATAAAAGAATTGATAACATAATCCGGGACTTAAAAAGGACAAAGAACTTGAAAATAAGTATGAAATAAAACAGCAAAACTCATTTATTTCATTCTTTGCCTAAACCACTCTGGCATTATATAGAAAGCCTAGGCATTTTATAGAGCGCCTGAATTTCACACATTGCCTTATGACTCATATATAGGCTCCAACCAGCTTCGATGGTCAAATGGTCGAAGGCGTCCCTTTAGCAATAGACTGGACTGTCGATGATGGGGTGATTGGGGTTCAAAACCCGGTTGGTTGTACTGAGGGTGTTTTTCCTTATACGTTTTCCCACTCTCCATCCACGCAAATGCGGGTAAATTATCTCTAAAATGTTTCCGTCCTTGAACCTACACCATTAGATTAAGTATCATATATTCATTTTGTCTGAACAGGTAGTAAGCCGCGACGATTAAAAAAAAAAGAACTAGAATGAGTGAAAGTTAAGGGTGATTGCAAATCAACGCCACTTCCCTTATCTCTCGCTCATCACTTTTGTTCCCCTTCTCACTCTCACCCATCACTTTTTTACTCGTTCTAGTTCTTCCACGAGGCCTAGAGTAACCTCAGAGATGATATCGAGTGTAGGCATCATGATTATTCTCGCCCCTCAAAGCCCTCAGTGGCACCACTTCAACTTCCCCTCACTCTAATCTCAGGAAAAGAGGGGAAAGAACCCCACCCTCTCCAAAGTGTGAGTCACATCACTCCAGACACCACTCTAACCTGAAGCCGGCCGGTCGGTCCCCTGTGGCTGTACCATATTCAGCGGACACTGTTTCATAAGTCTTGGTCTGAGATGCTTCACCAAATTACCGTTCAAGGTCGCAACAGTAAAATATACCCGCATGAATGGTCAAATGCGTCACTCTCGTGATAGCATGAATACACCATGGCGTAACCTATGAGATCTTAGCTCAGTCGGTATCGTGTCTGGCTACTGAGTTAACGGGCCCCGGGTTCGATCTCTGTGGTTGGACGAAAAATGTATCAGAGTTAATAATAATATTTAGCACCGCGTCTTACTATCCGTTCGGGTTATACGCTTCAAGTACTAATTACTCTAATTGATTAGGAATTGGGAAGGGTTGAATTAAAAGAAGTGAACCCGCATTTGCGTGGAGGGAGAATGGAAAACCGTTTTAGGAAAACAACCCCCAGTTCACCCGACCGAGATTCGAACCTCAATCTCCCCGTCCTCAGCAGTCGAGCTCAACACGACAAGCGCGTTAGCCAACTAACGCCACCGAGGCGGGTGTTTGTGTATCAGAGTTGAATTTAAGAGTTTCACTTTTCACAATGATGAATTAACGGCTGAGGTCTGGCTGTTGTGTCTGCTCTAGAAGTTCTTGTGGCTGACACAATTAGACTATTAGTATCCTGAACATTAACACTCATTGAAAAGTAGATATTCACTAGCTAAATAAAAACAAACTATATACTACACTTTTTCACTTTTTGTCACTCACGTGAGCTCCGCCGGACGTTAGGTAAACCTCAGCACGTTGTCCATAACTTTCTTCGGCATAGATCGTCTTAATTGTTTCCGTCCCACCCTGTATAATCTGTCGGTTCATAAAATGCATGTTGAATAGGGCCTACCTCAAATAAAATAAATAAAGATATAATTTTGTTGTTGTCTGATAATCTAAGGAGTCACCCGCGCAATAGCCTGGACTGACAATGACTGGGAGATCGAGGCTTGAATCCCGGTCGAGTTTATCTGGGACGATTTTTCCGGAAGGAGCTTTGACTCTCTCCTAAAAATGTGGGTACACTTCCTCTAAATTCAACCTTTATAATCCTCAACACATTAACATAGCTAGTAGGCTTACCTACAGTAGACCTGGCGGTCTAGCGGTAAGGTGTCAGACTTCTGTGCTTGCGGCCGGGGTTCAATCCTCGGTCCCGGCACAGATTTATCTGATTACCAATCCCTTCCTTCACCTCTGACAAGACATCTTGTGNGTTACCAGACCAAATTATGTATCCCTACGCTGAACCATATGATCTGCAAAAACATGTGTTTAGCAGCTGTCCCTTCTGACAGTCAACATTTAGGTGTATATCTAAATGTTGACTGTCAGAAGTCAGTTGTGAGCTGTCAATCAGCACCAAAGAAGCCATGTGGCTACTTTAATGTGTATAACTCTAACGGGAAGTGAGACGCGGCTTTAAGAAAGAAAAAGATGTTGGTCAAGTACTCCATGACCGTGGGGATCTTGAGTGTGTGTCGTCGCATGCTTCTCGCACTTTAATGCGACTTAATCACATTAGCATATTGCCCCCAAAGCACCCCTCTACGGGTAACGTTTTTATTTTTACTGACACGTTGGACTGGATAATATGCTATATGCCTCGCCACAATGCCACAACAGCTATAGTTCGATTATCATAGCAATAGCTTTTTAGTCCGACAATTTTGCTCAGTCAGTAGCGTCTCTGTCCACTAAGAAAATGGTTCCGGGTTCAATAACTGGCATGGCCGTAAAATTGATCGTTGCTGAAATGTGGGTTTTCCTTTTGGCAGGGATGAATCGACGGCCATGTTACTGGGTGTTGTGTCTGTCCTAAATTTAAGTTAGTTTAAAAGTCACCCACTTCAGTGGCTTAATGGTCTAAGGCGTCAACTCTCGTGTTAGATAGAATGACTGGCTTTCTGAAGACTGGGAAATCGGGTGTACGGATTCCGGTCGGGTGTACTGAGGGTGTTTTTTTCTAAATGTTTTATCACTCTACTTCTATACAAATGTGAGAAACTTATCTCTAAAATGCTTCTTTCTTTATCCCTTCTCCATTAGAATATTTATTATATATGCTTATAGCCTGAACAGCTGTAAAAAAATATAGTAAAACATACAGTGGCCCCATGGCTTCTTTCGTGCTGACTGACAGCTCACAGCTGTCTTCTGACAGTCAACATTTAGGTATATACCTAAATTTTGGCTGTCAGAAGTGACAGCTGCTAAACACATGTTTTTTCAGATCATATGGTTAAGCATAGGGATACATAATTTGGTCTGGTAGCTTTTCAAAGCCGTCATCAGTCCGCACCAAAGAAGTCATGGGGCTATTGTAGTTTAAAAGTCTTACAGCTGATAAAATTATTAGTCATTTCATCAAGTGCACGTTAAATACCTTAAATAGTAATAAAGTTTTCGTCAAATGTCACGGTGCCCATGACAAATATTTAAGAATTGTTGATAATATAATGTGTATAAATTTAAACTAAAGGAATTTTTTTGAAAAAAACCCTGTTTTTTTGGGTCATAAAATTTGTTAAAATACGAGCTATTCGCGTCGCCTCCATCATAACTTACATTTTGTCAAGGTATTGGAACGCTCTTTACCTGCTCATTATTTTGTTTTCGCCTGCAACATTTCTTTGAGGGAAAAATGAAAGACGGCGGTGGGGGAGGAAGCCTGTCAGCTTTTTACGAGGGTGGCGCTGTTCATCCTTGTTGTTTCTGGAAGTCAAGTTTAAAAAAATAAGGGGGCAGAGTTAAGGGGTGTTTTACCGCCCTGAGCTCGTCATGGGGTGCGCCCTATCTGCCCATTGTTGTAAGATGTAAAGGATGGGAAGGGGTGCTCTCCCCGCCCACTCTTACCAACTTCCCTCCCTCCCCTTCCTCCAAGCCCTCCTTTCCATCGCTTTGTTCTACCTGTAGCCGCCACTGCGCGCTGAGGCTCTGTCGTCTCTTTAACCTCTCTAGCAGTTTGAGGTTCTTGTTTGTAGAATCCAGTCAAGCCGCGACCGCTGAGCGTGTCAGACGCGCTTTGTCGTTTGGTTGGAATACTGCTCGTTTCGACGTCGAACTATCGTTTGCCGACGCGGCTCCGCGAGCTTTGATTTAGTATCCTTTTATCGCTGTTGGACAACAGTTTGGGAGTGAAACATCGTGTATATCCGTGGGTTTTTTTAAGTCTCAAAACTTTCTTTAAACATCACAACTAAGTTGACCTACTTTAAAAAAACTCAGTAATAAAATGGTTAATTTTGAGAACGCTAAAGAAAACTTTTATGTTTTTGAAAGAACTATCTATCTTTGTTAGCATATATATATATATATATATATATATATATATATATATATATATATATATTTTTTTTCACGATAAATTAACATCTTAAACCAAAATTAATATGAACGCGATTTGTTATAATATTCTGCTATTTTAACTTAACCATTGGATTCTTAACAAATCCTTCAAATTTTATCATAGTTACTCAAATTTTTCAGATAGTAAAAATATAAAATAAACCAGATTTCTTTTATAGCACCGCGTCTTACTACCCGTTTGGATTATACTAATTACACTGATGGTTGTAGGGATAAGGAAGATTATATATTTGTTATGAAGTGTATCCCCCATTTGCGTGGAGGAAGAGTGTAAAACAATCTTGGAAAAAAAATCCCTCAGATATCGACCGAGATTCGAACCTCACCCTCCCCATCATAGGCAGTCCAGCCTTCTGCTAAAGTAGCGCGTTAGACCATGCGGCCACCGAAGTGGGCAAACCAGATGTTAATTTGCAAATTAAGCATCCAATTAGAAAAATAAATGTAGCAATAAATTCCACGTGTATATTTCTTAAGTTCAATTTGTTTGGTTTTAGGTCCTTGTTATTACCTAGATTAGCTAGTTACTTTGGTTGATTTCAAAATAGGATGATTATTTAGAATTACCTGGATAAAAAGTGTCAAGAAATATTGTTGTTAAGCTGGATTTTGAGGACGGTACTAAGCTTGCTACGTTTTTTTTTGTTTTTTTACCTTTGTTGCTTTCACCGGCATGCTTTATTATACAGGTTTCAGAATGTGTACAAACATTTTAATCCCCCTTTCTTTAAAATCTTTTCACAGCTCACTTAAAAAAAAAGGAAGTGAATTTCGAATCAAACATCTAAATAAAATAAAGCAAATAATAACACTTTGAAAATAACGTTTTAACATCGTTGTGTGGTTATTAACTACTTCATACTCAGTAAAGTTGTAAGAAGCATTTGATGACATCTGTGTCTGATAAACTTGCCATTGTATATGTTTACGTGACCCCTTCAAGGACAATAGAGGAACCAAAGTGTTACAGGGACGTGTGACAACTGAGGACCAAAGTGTTCCAGGGAAGTGTCGTGTGACAATAGGGGAAGAAAGTATCCAGAGTCTCCATGTGACGAATAGGGGAAAAAAATATTCTAAGAAGCACCATGTGACAACTATACTTAGTGCCTCAGAAAAGCGCCGTGTGGCAATTGTAGGTACAGAGTGCTCCAAAGAAGGGTCGGGTGACAACTGCAGGAATATTGTGTCCTCGAGAAGCGTCATGTGACAACTATAGTAATAGAGTGTACCAGGGAAGTGTTGTGTGAAAACTATAGTACAGTGACCCGGAAAAGCTCTGTGTGACAACTATAGGTACAGAGTGTTCCAGAGCAGCGCCTTGTGACAATTAGAGGTATATTTTGTTGCTGAGAAGAGCCGTGTAACAACTGGAGGTAGAGTGTGTCCCAGAGAAGGGCCGTGTACCAACTGGAGGTGCAGTGTGTCCCAGAGAAGAGCCGTGTGACAACTGGAGGCACAGTGTGTCCCAGAGCAGCGCCGTGTGTCAATTGGAGGTACAGTGTGTCCCAGAGCAGCGCCGTGTGTCAATTGGAGGTACAGTGTGTTCCAGAGAAGAGCCGTGTGTCAACTGGAGGTATATTTTGTCCCAGAGGAGCGCTGTGAGATGTCATCATGTCCTTGTGCGAGAGAGATCTAGCAGGGATGCTGCTACTGGTACAGATGTGTATCTGTCTGATGTGGGTGTCGCACCTCCCCCGCACCCTGGCCGCCACTTGGGATGGCATCACGCCCTGGTTCTCGGGATCCTGTAAGTCACTCTCCTCTTGTTTCTCACCGGATGGTGCTATCAACCTTAGGTTAAATATTGACATAATCTGAAACAGTTCACGAATTTGGTGTTCACTGGAATGAACACTATGACACTATACATATGTATAATCTTGATCAAAGTTTAAAAGTTGAAGTTTTCCTCTCTGAAAAGTCCGAAAATCGACATTCTTTTGATTGATTACTAAGAGCTAAATGGCCGGGAAACTAAACTGAAGATGGGTAATTGAGTTTGGAATTACGTAATACCAGATCTACTTTCATGTATTCATTCACTAAACCATCTGACCTGTAAGACCACTGAGGGCTGTGGCGGTGACCAGGGGTGCACCCAGGATTTTGAGCTGGGGGGTGGGGAGAAGGGTTTTTTTACACAATAATTTTCATAATTGCACCATTATATATTTCAATTACTGTAAAATTTGTAAATTTGATTTGAAGTAGGGGATAAGAAATATAGAGAATCCAGCGACGCCCCCTAAAAAGTTGGGGTCTGAGGGTTTCTCCCCCGAGAAAATGTCTTATTCAAAAGGATGCAAATGGTAATATCTAGGCCAATTTGTACCAGCTCCCAAAGCCCCCTCTCCTCCGTGGGTGCACCCCTGGCGGCGACCAATGAGATTTTTATTTTGCATCTTATTGCTAGGTTGTGGGAGAGTAGGGGTAGGAAGGGGGGAAGAAAGAAGAGTGTTAAGGAAAAATATGCCTACTAGTACACGCAAATGGAGTCCTCCCCCCCCTTTACAATATATAAATTCGTGCTTGTGCAAGACCATGTGTTGAGCTAAAATTACACCTCATCGTCAATATTTAAATTTCGAAAATGATTTAGACTAAATGTTGTCAAGTTTTGGTTGGATATAATATTTATTAAAAGGGTTAAAAATTTATAAATCTTAGTGTAAATCGATTCTACATACTCTTGTATGCGTATTAGAGTGAATACAGTAGCCCCGTGGCTTTTTGGTGCTGGCTTACAGCTCACAGCTGACTTCTGACAGTCATCATTTAGGTATATACCTAAATTTTGACTGTCAGAAGTGACAGATGCTAAACACATGTTTTTTGCAGATCATATGGTTCGGCGTAGGGATACATAATTTGGTCCGGTAACTTTTTGAAGCCGTCAGCTGTCGGCTGTGAACTGTCAGTCAACACCAAAGAAGCCATGGGGCTACTGTACACATTGTATCATAACAATGAAAGATAAGCCTAAAATGGGATGGCTAAAGCGTACTATCGCCTCTATTTTTTGTTTTGTTTTAAGCGTTTGTACATTATTGAAATACGAACTTATGATAAAAACTATTTGAAGGAAGCGGCGTCTTTAGTTCACTTAAAAAATGCTTTAAAAACGAGATCTTATAAAGGACTGCCTTTTCTTCATATTTATCAAGACGGTGAAACGGATGAAATGAGCGTGGTTGATGATGTCATACAAACCGTATTGTGTTGTATTAATGCGCAAGCGTTTAAAAAAAATGAAAACGTTTTATTTTGTATGGAGTCTTCTCTTAGTTATAAAAAACACTTAATTATTTGAGAATTTATGGTGGTCAATTTTAAGATAATACAAGTATAAATATGTTTTTTAAATTTATTATTTCATGGACTATAATACCTCTTGTTACCACAACATAATAGTTTTATTAATAGTTTTTTCTTTCAATCAGATACGAGAAAGCTAATTATACAGTAATCCTTAGGAAAGAATGATCAGAAGAGTTTGGTAGCACTTTTTGATTGGTATTACTAAGTATTATTATTATTATTAGCTCCGCGTCTTACTACCCGTTCGGGTTATACGCACTTACGCTAATGTGTAGGCCTAATGGTAGGGTGATTGTGAGATGAAATGGAGGACCTACAGTTTAACGTGGAATCCGAACCATGGTGGAGGACTGGCATTCCTCACATTCACAAGATGTCTTGTCAGAGGTGAAGGAAGGGTTTGGTAATCAGATAAATCTTTGCCGGGACCGAGGATTGAACCCCGGCCGCCAACATAGAAGTCTGACACCTTACCCCTAGACCACCAGGTCACCATTACTAAGTAAATAGTAACTGTTTCCACGTATGTTACCAAAAGAAACTTTCATCCAATGCTTGCAAATCCAATGCTTGCAATCAAAATCTTCTGCTATTTGTCACCACCATTTCTACGCTGGACTGTATATTTGTCCAGAAGCATGCTTGGCCTACATTTAGAAATAAACCTGACGTGCGTGTGATGATAGTCGATCACACTAGCTAGCACTTCGCCCATGCGTGTGATGACCCCAGAGAGTTTGATGACTCACGCATGCGCTTTATGACAAGTGCGGACCATACATGGCAATTGACCGTGAGGTGGTTGTAATAGCTCGGGACCACCTGCGGTAAAGGTAAGGTTTACCATCATTTTTGTAGGAAGCCCGTTCTGGAAGGTCTTATTCCGTACCAGCCTCCTTCTGTATAGTAGTATTTTGGTAGGATAAAATACCTTTCAGAACTGACTTGGTACAAAAAACAGGGCAAACACAGCTTCCACACGCCGTTCAACGATTTCTTTCTGTGATTATTAACAGACTTCCCGGATGAATAGTTAGAACTGTGAACGATTCCTCCATCTAAATTATACAACTAGTTCCCCTTATCGTAGCGATAGTTCTAAATGAACTACAAGGTGACGTGACAGTGAACGATCCTGATAATTTAGCTGATATCGCTCACAGAAACGAGGTGACCAATAAAAACACTTTAGAAAATATATTTCATGCCTACTTGACGTATGTTAACACAGGGCCACAGACAAGGTACCTTACGCTAGCTGGCGGCGCTCCTTTTGACAGGTTTAGTCTTTGGACACTGGGGAGTGCTTGTTGCAGTTCTTAGTGATAACAGCATTTCCAAGTGAGACAACTCCCTGTCAAAGGGGAGGGATGCTCCGAACACAACAGTTCATGTGTCAGCTATCCAACCCGACCCTTCCTTACCTCCCAACTCCTAGTTGACGTTGCAAGCAATAACTTAGCACCGCGTCTTACTACCCGTTCGGGTTATACGCTTTAAGTACTAATTACTCTAATGGATTGGGAATTGGGAAGGTTGAATGAGAGAAAGTGAACCCGCATTTGCGTGGAGCGAGAGTGGAAAACCATTTAGGAAAAACCACCCCCAGTTCACCCGACCGAGATTCGAACCTCGATCTCCCCGTCCTCGGCGGTCGAGCTCAACACGACTCGCGCGTTAGCCAACTACGCCACAGAGGCGGGTAGCAATAACTTGAACAAAAACAATTACAATTGTATTCAACGTTCTCATTGTAATTTGCAGTCTAAATATGCTCGTTGGTGACCTGGTGGTCTAGGGGTAAGGTGTCTTACTTCTGTTCAGGGCTCCCGGGTTCAATCCTCGGTCCCGGCACAGATTTATCTGATTACCAAACCCTTCCTTCACCTCTGACAAGACGTGTATTAATCACAAATCACAACTTGTGAATGTGTGGAATGCCAGGCCTCCACCGTGGTTCGGATTCCACGTTAAACTGTAGGTCCTCCATTTCATCTCACGCTTATGTGTAATGGTAGGGTGATTGTAAGTGCGTATAACCCGAACGGTTAGTAAGCCGTGGTTCTAATAACAACAATAACAATATGTTCGTTTGTGGGGCTTGTTTATGGAAAGGGATATCTGAGCCTAGCTTCTGTGAAAGATCATTTATTGACACCAGAAGACAATTTTTATTTTTTGACGTTTAGTAAAAACGATGTCTAAAGTGAACTATTTTTAAAAATGTCTACTTGATAGTGATGTTTTCACTTAGTATTTCACATAGCAATCCTCATGTTGGACACAAGTTCTCTCAATATTGGGAGTCTGTGGGTCTGGTGTATACCTTGTCTGTGCACCAGTCACATTGTCTTATAATGTTCGTCGGTGACCTGGTGGTCTAGGGAAGGTGTCGGACTTCTGTGCTAAGGTCCAGGGTTCAATCCTCGGTCCCGGCAAAGATTTATCTGATTACCAAACCCTTCCTTCACCTCTGACAAGACATCTTGTGAATGTGGGGAATGCCAGGCCTCCACCGTGGTTCGGATTCCACGTTAAACTGTAGGTCCTCCATTTTATCTCACAATCACCCTACCATTACACATTAGTTAAGTGCGTATAACCCGAACGGGTAGTAAGACGCAGTGCTAATAATAATAATAATGTTTGTTGTGCTGCTTGGTGGTGTTTGGTGCGTGGATTATTGTTCCTCGGCGTGGTGCGGAACTTATTCGAGGCCATAGATAATGGATATCACATGCCTACTTGTTGTATGTTAACATTAGGCACATCATTGTCTTGTAATGATTGTGGTCGCTCATGTCGGTCATTAGTGGTTTTTGGTGCGTAGATGATGTTCCTCGGTGTGGTGCAGTTAAGCACGGCTGATACGGGAGATAATGGATGCTACCCCGCCGTATGTAGCATGCGTGCTTGGTAAGAAACATGCCGGCCATTAGTCAACATGCCTCCTCCGATTGGCTGGCAATTAGTTGACGAGGTGCGCTTACATACCGGCCTGGACTAAGCTTGCGTACGTGACGACTGAACTCGAACCTCGTTAAGATGGGGCGGCCCCTTTCTGACACACAAGAGCCAGTGGCGTGGCGTGGGATGTTGACAAGGGAAGAAGAGCTTGTTAAAACTGAACCTGCTGTGTTTTATGTTCTCACCCACTTGGTCCCCATTTGACCTTTTAGACACAGGTTCTTATGTACTCTTCTTCTACCCTGATGGATTACACTATGATTATTATTATTATTTAGCACCGCGTCTTACTACCCATTCGGGTTATACGCTTTAAGTACTAATTACGCTAATGGATTAGGAATTGATGAAGGTTGAATTAGAGGAAGTGAACCCGCATTTGCGTGGAGGGAGAGTGGAAAACCATTTAGTAAAATACAACCCCCAGTTCACCCGACCGAGATTCGAACCTCGATCTCCCCGTCCTCAGCAGTCGAGCTCAACACGACAAGCGCGTCAGCCAATTACGCCACCGAGGTGGGTATGAGCCTATCTTATAATTTATGCTGTATTGAAAACTTGCTAAGTTCGTAACCTTTCGTGGTAAACGGAGTGTACGTAACTCACATGGGAATATATATTGTTAAGGTGGGGGAATGTATCGGACGCGAGAAACGCTGTGTTTTTCGTTTGTTTTGTGCAGTTTTTATAACAAAACTTTTTTTTTGCCAAAATAAATAAAATATTTCTTCAGTAGAAACATGGTTTGATTTTCTTCCCATGATTATATCAACAATTCTTGAATTTTTTTTTTTAAGAATGTCACGGAATTTAACGACAACGTTTTATCGTCATTTAAAAAGTTTGTCGTCTAGTGAGTGACACTATGCTTATTACAGATATTCAACAACTGTTGATGTCACCATATGTGGAAAGTTAAACTCTGTTTGTACGGGATTTATTTTGGTCAAAAAAAGTTTTGCTATAAAAACTGCAAAACACACTGCCCTTATTTCGCGTTCCAAACCCTCCCACATTAAAGCTAGGTGGGTTGTAGTTCTAAAAATTTGTGAATCATTTAACTATACTAATGGGGTATGGATGAGGACGTTATAATCGAGAGGATTGGCATGGAGAGAGAAGGGAATAACCTGTCCTCATTTCACTCAGTCGGGAACCCCTACATCTTAGTCACCAGTAAACGCCAGGCTATTCTAACTTGACGTGTTAGTCCGATTGTTTACCGAGTTGGATGTTAATAATTTTTATCGATAAAATTGTCCCACGACTATATATAAATACATGTTGCCGATTCTTCGGACGGCTAGATTATCTGCGGGGGCTATATTTATCTTGGGTGGAGGAGCGCTTTCACCGGATGTTGAAGGAGCGGCTTCACTCCTCGGCTACACCCATAGGGCGGTGTCTTAAACCTGCAATATTGACCTCAAGGATCTCTTACAGTGAGCCAGACAGCAGGGAGAGAGCGAGTATATTGGACGAACATCTTATATTATTATTATTATTATTATTATTATTAGCACCGCGTCTTACTACCCGTTCGGGTTATACGCACTTACGCTAATGTGTAATGGTAGGGTGATTGTGAGATGAAATGAAGGACCTACAGTTTAACGTGGAATCCGAACCACGGTGGAGGCCTGGCATTCCCCACATTCACAAGATGTCTTGTCAGAGGTGAAGGAAGGGTTTGGTAATCAGATAAATCTTTGCCGGGACCGAGGATTGAACCCCGGCCACCAGCATAGAAGTCTGACACCTTACCCATAGACCGCCAGGTCACCAACATCTTATAGGGCCTATACATTAATAAACCTATTTCCGGTAGTTAAAATTACGAGAAAACGGCTTGTCCGGTTTTTGACTAACGAACACTTATTTTAAAGGTCCAGGAAAAAAAAAGTCCAGGAAAGTCCAGGAAATCGGCAAAAATAGTTGCTTCCTATGAAAATTAGATTTTTCTAGATTTTTTTATATATATTTTATTTCTGCTGTATACGCAGTGGATCATCTGTACAACCATTCTTTGTTTACTTCTTCCTCCTATGTCAACAACCCGAAGGTTGGTTTGATGTGATTTTTATCCATTCGGAGTTGGGCTTGTAGGCCTACTTATCCCTTCAGTTGTCTAGTGCTACCTGCACCATCTGGTAGACATCTTATGCACCAGGGGAATTTAGGAAGTGTGGTGATTCCCCGTTGCCCTCCACAGTGAATTTCTATGAGCGAGCGTGGAGGGGTCTATCAATTTTGCCGGTAAAGGTATTTTCACTTACCTACCAAGGCTCCTTTACGTGCCAAAATCAACATGGGACCGAAGGCAGTTGTGCTACAGATTTTTGTATATCAAAAGAAAAACAAATCTGTCGATCTCGGTGGGGTTTGAATCTACGAACATCGTATTCGGAGGCGAGCACTTTATCACACGACCATCAAGGTATATGTTTATATTATTAATTATTATGAAAAACTTGATTGGAGTATGATTGTATAATATGTTGTATAATATTTCTTTTTGGTTAAAACTAATGACAATTCAAGTAGTATGGGTCGTTTTAAAGTTCTTCACATCACGTGAAGGCGAAAAATAAAAGTTTTGCTTCAAATCTAACGCCGATAGCTCAAAATTTAAGGAAAGTTGATAGCCTTTAACGAGTAAACTTTTAACTAGAAAGTCGAGTGAACCCTCATCCTATATAACTTTTACCAATAAAAAAGTTTTTTTTAGCACGAAAATCTGCAGCCATCGTTGCAACAATCCACTAGTCTGTTGGAAATATATTTTTAATCTCCTGATTAACAGACTATTCTAAGATAAAATAAAAATATAGGACCCTACAGTTATTTTATGATCCTCTTTGTACATCTTGTGGTAGCCCGCTACACCTTTAAGACACCACACACTTGCGTATCAATGACGGTTATAAAAAGTCGACAAATACATTTTTTCCCTAGAGATAAAAAAATAAAAGGTAAGGCGCGTTCAAGGTATTTATCGGCAAATCCATTGGTAAGAGACCAGTGGGAAGACCTAGACGCAGATGGGAGGATAACATGTACCTGAAAGAAATAGTGAAATGAGGGGGACTGGATATAACTAACACATGAAAGGGATAGTGTGTACTGAGGTGGACTGGCTAGAACTAGCGGACTGTATAGAATTATTTCAAGATAAGGATGGGGTGTAATGAGGTGGACTTCATAGAGCGAGACTTCATAGAACTATCTCAAAATGGGGAAAGGGTGTAATGAGATGGACTTCATAGAACTATCTCAATATGGGGAAAGGGTGTAATGAGGTGGACTTCATAGAGCGAGCTCAATATGGGGAAAGGGTGTATTGAGGTGGACTTCATAGAACTATCTCAATATGGGGAAAGGGTGTAATGAGGTGGACTTTATAGAGCGAGCTCAATATGGGGAAAGGGTGTAATGAGGTGGACTTCATTGAACTATCTCAATATGGGGAAAGGGTGTAATGAGGTGGACTTTATAGAGCGAGCTCAATATGGGGAAAGGGTGTAATGAGGTGGACTTCATAGAGCGAGCTCAATATGGGGAAAGGGTGTAATGAGGTGGACTTTATAGAGCGAGCTCAATATGGGGAAAGGGTGTAATGAGGTGGACTTTATAGAGCGAGCTCAATATGGGGAAAGGGTGTAATGAGATGGACTTCATTGAACTAGCTCAATATGGGGATGGGATGTAATGAGTTGGACTGGTCAAAACTAGCTCAAGATGGGGATGGGTGGCGCACTTTCGTAAATGCGGTAATGGACTTTCAATCTCATAATGCCAGTGAATATTTAATTAAAAATGTAGTAAATAAACCTCAAATTTAAGTGGAATAGTATTATACTTTTCTATCAATTTCAGGCAACATCGGCATCAACGGAAAAAAAAAGTTTAGTTTTGATATCATCGATTCACGTTTAAATCATATAAAATGGATCATTAATCTTATTTAAATGATCAATAGTTATACATTTTCGCGCAAAGATTTGATTTCGTTTATACATATTATTTTTAAATACTGCGATTAGCTTAACATACATTTTGATAGGTTTTTTTCCTGCTTGATAAAATCTCGTAATATCAAGTCTTGCGAAATCTTAGTGTCTCTAGGATTATAGGTTTCTCTTGATTTCTATTTTTTGAGAATGTTTTATATGGGAAAGGTTTATATTACATCAGAGGTAAATCATTTATTTCGTGGCAGGCTCTGTATCAGTAGCTGCAAGTTGACATTCAAACTATAATGTAACATTTTTTAAATTAAGCCCGTGGAATCTTTATTAGTAAATATGTATGGTAAAAAAGTAACATTATGTGTGAATCCCGACATCCTCACTAGGAAGTACTCTCTGAAAGGTCTTTTTTCCTACCAATATCCTACTATATAATAGATTTATGGTAGGGAAAAAGGCCTTTCAGAAAACAAATCCTACGGTGAACGGACTTTACGACGTCTGTGAATGCACCATAACAAGACAAACTATGGACGTGTGAAGTTGCAAGGTTGGTAGCTGTGGTATTGCTTCATTAGCAACTTCCTTCAATGTAAGCGGGATTACTTGTGTACACCTTTACTGTTCTTACATCAGTTATACTGTGTTCATAGTTTTATGATTAGTAAACGCTTATTTTAGACGAGTATTATACCGTTACTTGTGAAAACTTCGATTACTATAGTAAGATTTTGGTGGGAAGAACGTTAAAAAAAAGGCCTTCTTTCCTACCAGAATCTTACTATTCTTTAGGACTCTTGTAGGATAAACGGACTTTCAAAAGGTTCTTCTTAACAAAACCATTAACACAAGCTAGTTTGGTCAATATAAATAAAACTTGCTTCGGTGGGCGCATCGTCTAAGTCGTCACTCTCGTGTTACACTGGACTATCGATGATGGAGAGATCTAGGTTTGAATATTGGTCGAGCTTACTGAGGATGGTTTTACCAAAAATAGTTTTGCACTCTCTCACTCTCTTTCTTCACTCAAATGTGGGTGCACTTCCTATAAATTAAACCTTCATCACTAACTTATTAGCGTAATTAGTACATATGCCTACAACCCAGGTAGTAAGACGTGGTGTTAAAAAAAAAGTTGAAAAATGACCCCTGGGACACGGGAATCGAACAGTGGGATTTAGCTTAGTTTTATTTCCATCTTCATAGTTTTGCCGAGCTTTATTTAACAAGAAGCTACACCCACTTCGGTGGCTGCATGGTCTAACGTGCTACTCTCGCAGTAGACTATACTGCCGATAACTGGGAGTTAGAGGTTCGATTATCTCTAATGGGTGTACTGAGGGTGGTTTTTCCTAAATGGTTTTCATCCACCCTCCTCGAAAAGGTGAGTACACTTCCCTTAAAATATAACCTTCCGAATCCCTGAACTGATTAGTATAGGCTTAATTAGTACACACGCGTATATAACCTGATCGGTTTGTAAGAAGTGGCGCTTAAAAAAAAGACAACAGTAAGAGAGAGAGAGAGAGTGTGTGTGAGTGTGTGCTAGCGCTTGACCCTCACCTCGGACTGCCAGTGAACTACCGAGCTCACTATGTTAATTGAGTCGTTTGTTGCGGATAAGCATTAAAGTCAATATTTATTAATTTTTACCCGCCTCGGTGGCGTAGTTAGCTAACGCGCTTGTGTTGAGCTCAACTGCCGAGGACGGGGAGATCGAGGTTCGAATCTCGGTCGGGTGAACTGGGGGCGGTTTTTCCTAAATGGTTTTCCACTCTCCCTCCACGCAAATGCGGGTTCACTTCTTCTAATTCAACCTTCCCAATTCCTAATCCATTAGAGCAATTAGTACTTAAAGCGTGTAACCCGAACTGGTAGTAAGACGCGGTGCTAAATATTATTAATTTTTACTGAAGAATATTTAAATCTGATCGTCCTCAACAAGCTATATAACATACAGTAAAATATTTATATGAAGGACCTTATCTGATTACTAGAACAACTACCAGATCCTCCTTCACGTATTCATTCATACGTCGAGTTATGTTATCTGCAGCTGTCACTTTTAATACATAGCAATACTGTACTTGTAAAATAACACCAACGATATAGTATAAAGGGTGACCTGGTGGTCTAGTGGTAAGGTGTCGAACTTCTGTGCTGAGGTCCGGGATTCAATCCCCGGTCCCGGCACAGATTTATCTGATCACCAAACCCTTCCTTCCCCTCTGACAAGACCGGTATTAATCACAACTTGTGAATGTGTGGAATGCCAGGCCTCCACCGTGGTTCGGATTCCACGTTAAACTGTAAGTCCTCCATTTCAATCTCACAATCACCCTACCATTACACATTAGCGTAAGTGCGTATAACCCGAACGGGTAATAAGACTAATAATAATAATAATAATAATAATAATGATATTTTATAATGTTATCAATTTTGTCCTTTCTGATGAAAATTGTGTTCTACATACGTCTCCGCTGTTACACCCTATTTGTGAGTTTGCCCAATTCCTGAACTGACCTATTCTTCTGACCATTTCATAAACTGGGGAAAAAATAGTCTAGTTCATAATTTGTGCAGCACTTGTGCCACCTAGTTCATGAACAGTATATTTCATGAAATGGGCAAAAAATAGTCCAGTTCATTAATTGTTCTGTGCTTATGCTGCTCAGTTCATGAACTATGTATTCCATGAACTGGGCAAAAAATAGTCCAAATCATAATTTGTGCAGCGCTTGTGCCGCCAATTTCATGAACTGTCTATTCCATGAACTGGGAAAAAAATAGTCCAGTTCATAATTTGTGCAGCGCTTGTGCTGCCCATTTCATGAACTGGGCGAAAAATAGTCCAGTTCATTAATTGTGCAGTGCTTATGCTGCCCAGTTCATGAACTGGGCAGATCCATTCGTTACCCAATTTATGAACTAGACGAGCTTTGCTCATTCCATGAAACGGACCAAGAACAGTTTTGTTCTTGACGTTAGTAAGTTAGTATAACTTTTAATCGTTCTAGAATGGAAGGCTATGCTAAGTTAGGTTGGGTTAGTTTAGTATAATATATTAAAACCAAATTCAATTAAGTTTGTTGTAACTAGTGCAATAAATTCTAATTCATGAAATGTTAAATGGTCAAGAGGCCAGTTCACAGGAGGGGTAGAAATTTGCCTGATTCATGAACTGGGCAGTTTCATTTGGGTTTTAGCATGTACATTAAAAATGACCCTTAACTCACAAATGAAAATAGCATTTTTCATTTTTTTTATTAATTTATTTGGAGTAATTATCGTGCAAGTTTTGAACCAACTGTTTATATCAGTACACGCCTACTTATAAATTAACTTACGTCTATAAGAGACAAAACACTCAGCACCCGGCCATTAATTCTTCACTGTGAAAGGGAAAATCCGCATATCATTACTAATAAGTTTTTCGGCCATGATGGGAATCGAACCCAGGAGTTTTTGTCCAGTAGATAGACACGATACCGATTGAGACAAGGTGTTGAACTTAATAAATAATAACCTTGATGCATAATATACTCCCGACCCCTTTTCCCACTCAAGATATACATTTCTAGGTGCGCCCCTCGTTTAATTTTACAAGGCGATTGCAACACCAAAAGTTTTTATAATATTTGATAATTTCTTGCACCAAACATTGCGTCTTCTACAGAAGAAGCTAAACTCTTTTTTTTACAAGACATTTTAACTGGCTTATTAAAAACAAATAACGTGCAGTTGGGCACGTGTACAAAGACGGTATTCTCTCCGTGTCCTTGCAAGTCTCTTTGAAACAAGTTGGGAAGTTTCAAAATACACACCTTCTTCGTTCTTCATCACACGCAGTAGAAACATCACAATTTTTAACCTAACGACCTGAATTATCTCGACATAAGTTTCCAAGCTTTGTTGTTTTTCGGTCGTCGCTGCACTTATAATGTTCTAAAATGACATCAAATATATATTTGACCAATTGCTGGTCGTTTTTTAGTTTACCTTGGGTATTTTGAAATAATTTCATAGTCATCATCACAGCAGGTAGTAATTGGTAATTTTTTTTTTACTTGTTTACCTGCTTCTTACGTTTACCTTAATAGTACTAGTAGTTTTGAACTTTTTTTTATTCTATCCAAAGAATAAGGATGATAAATATAGGTTAAAAGTTAACGCGGTAAGAAAATGCAAACAACTGTGTGTGGAAACCAATAGACTAAACTTAAAATATTACACAACTTAGCAGTATAAACATAGCGACCTAAAACCTAAACATATTACAGCTAAAATGGAAGATGAAACAAAGTTTAATTAATACTGTACTTAGTTACACTCCGTATACACTGAAACTTATCGATCTTACCTTAACGGATTACACTATGGCCCTATCTTATAAGCTGTACCATAGTGGAATAATTCAAGGTAAGCTTGCTACATTCCAGGGTATATAAAGGAGGCATAGGCCTACTGAATGTACAAACACAATTTTTTGAAAAATTCTTTCATCTTCACGTAAAACGTAAGTCACCATAAAAATATTCAACACATTTAGTTTATCACTTAAAAAAAGTATTGATTTTATGAGATTTTTTTTGAAGATCATTTTTTTTATAGCAAAAATAGCTGAATAACGTTTACCTTTCAAAAGCACGCGGATAAAGAAATACCCGCAATAAGACCGACGTCGTCATAACTTGGTAGCGGTATATACACCGAATATCATCTCTGAGGTAAATGTTTGCTTACTTTTGGAATACAGCGTTGTCATCTTGTTTTCATCTGGCCAATCTTCCTTTGACAAATTTTGCAACGCTGGTTCTTCAATGTTGCCAGTAGCTCCTTCTTACCCCAGCACACCACCTTCCGACATAATTAAAAACTAGGAGATTTGGCAACATTTAACCGAGAGAGAGAGAGAGAGTGAAAACAATTTTTTTCCATAAAACCTGTGGTTCCCTCAGAGGTGATGTTTGGCTTAGTAAGTTTTCAATGAACCGTTAAACTTATTAAAGTAATAAAATATGTGTGTTTTTTTTCATTTATGTTGACGGCCTCTAGCCAGAAAGTGCCGAAGGTGATTATCGTATCCCACTTCTGAAGGTCACCGGCTCGAGCCTCAACTCAAGATAATAAAACAAACAAAAAAATACAAACGGCACTAATTATCCAAGAGATTCAAGTCACTGATCAGTGATTAGGTATTTTAGGTTAGTAAATAAACGAGAACGCTAATTGGCTGCATTCTTTAACACTATACATAATAAAGTATCTCTAGCAGTTTCTTTTCAGTGTTGGCAAATGCAAAACCAGTTATAAACTTTTATTTAATTTGGGAGTTTTTCTTAAGTTGTTAATGCAGATAAAATAGTTTATTAATGATCAATTAAGGAATAAAAACAAGAGAAGAGCGCTTTTTTTAAATGTCGGCGGCACACTTGAAAAAAATGCCTTATTCAGAAATGATAGAAACGTGTTATATTTAATGTGCAGTAAAAAAAACTCGTTTTGTGTTGAAATATGTTAAAAATTTAGTCATTGAAGAAAGCTAAATAAGGGTGTGCTGGTAGCCGTTTTTTCACTTTGAATAGAGTTTTAATTTAGTGGAAGTGTAAGTGGTTATTTTTATTTATTTTGAATAGAGTTTTAATTTAGTGGAGGTGTAAGTGGTTATTTTTATTTATTTTGAGATATTTCACATACATTCCCTGAACTCAAGGCCGTAGCTGGAGGGAAAGGGGGGTTTGCGAGTTCAACCCCCCCACGAAATGTTATGGACAACATATATATGGCTTTATTTATGGTTCAAACCGTATCAAAATTAAGATACAAGTACAAATTAGTAGGATTAGTTACCATAAAAAGCATTTCAGAGAGCTTCTAAAGGTGTTAAATATTTAGAAATTTTCCTAGCCTTCGGCAGTTAGGGGGTAATATTGCAATAAAAAAATACTCTTTAGGTAGCTTCTAGAACTGTTATTCATCTAGAACATTTTTTTAGCTTCCGGAAATCGGGGGATGTGCCCACCAACCCCAACCCCCCGCCTCCCCCTCTGAAATTAATAGCTGGCTACGTCCTTGCCTGAACTGACTGGCTATAAGGAAGGACATAGCTTATAAACTAACATAAATCTATAAAACACAACACCCAGTTCCCAGGCCGTTAATTCATTAAGAGGAAAAGGAGAAACCCACATTTCATCAGTGATACATTGTTTGGCCATACCGGGAATCGAACCCGTAGCTTAGTAGATATAAACACTACCGACTGAGCTAAGGCATTGGTACTTGAGGTCTATTAATGATACCTTGGTTCTTAACAAACATACAGGATGAGGAGGATTGTTTTAGTGGTTATGCACCAACATTTTCCTTGAAAGAGAATAATAAACCAGCCAAGTGCATACTGTTTGTTGATCACACCCAACAATGACCTGCCAGCTATCAACAGAACACCCGCTTTGGTGGTCGCATGGTTTAAGGCATCACACTCGCAATATACTAGACTGCCGATGACGGGGAAATCGGGGTTCGAATCCGGTTTGGATATACTGAGGGTGTTTTTTTATTAATGGTTTTCCAATCTTAGTCCATGCAAATGCGGGTACACTTAATCTAAATTCAACCTACCTCATCTCCTAACGTATTGGCGTAATTAGTTTATATATGTGTATAGCCCAAATGGATAATAAGACGTGGTGCTAAAAAAACGGTGACGGTGATGGGTTAGGGAAGTGGGTACCTAAACATATGCAGAGTTTTAATTATAATATTGGCGTATTATATAATCTGATTTACAGTATACCTGACAATAGTGATACATTCAATTCACTAAGTGCTGTAGTCATTACGTAAGTGTGATAGGAGATTTAGAATCGGTGTTATTGCAGTTTAGGAACTCATTTGTTAATGTTTACGGTGTTTACGTCCATAAAAGAAAGAAAACGGAAGTATGAACTTAAACTTCCGAAACATTGATTGTAATCGCCCCATTTAAATGTTAAAAAAAACACACACACATATATATATGGAGATTTTATAAAAAGGAAAAAAAATGAATAAATTAAGGGTGGATTTTCTAAAACTTAAATTTTTCCTATACTTTTTCAAAACTTCAATTTTTCTGTTGAATTTTCTAAAATGTAAACTTGACGGTATATCTTAACAATACTAAAAAATGTTCCACAACTCACATCTCTAAGCTTCAAGGTGACCTGGTGGTCTGGGGGTAAGGTGTCAGACTTCTGTGCTGGGGGTCCGGGGTTCAATCCTCGGTCACGGCACATATTTATATGATTGCCAAAACCCTTCCTTCATCTCTGACAAGACGTGGTATATTAACTCACAACTTGTGAATGTGTGGAATGCCAGGCCTCCACTGTAGTTCGGATCCCACGTTAAATTGTAGGTCCTCCATTTCATCTCACAATCACCTTACCACTACACATTAGCGTAAATACGTATAAACTTAACGGGTAGTAAGACGCGGTGCTAATAATAATAATAATAATCTAAGCTTCAAGACGAGACCTTTAGAACACCTCCAGCAACTTGAGAGTTAATAATTGCCCCTGTTGAGTCCTCTTCATGTCTAGCGTGGGACTGTTGATGATAACCACTTTGAAAGTCTAATGTCGCGCTTATTATCATAGTACCTAGGAACTCGCGGCTACCATTCTCCGTCACACTAGAGCCTCCGAACATATCGTTATGTGGGTCGGGTTTGAATTTTATCTCTACTCCCTTGGGCTAAGTATATTAAAAATATAGGGCCTATAGAGAAAAAATAAAGATACCAGTCTTATTTTTGTGAAATAAACTTAGATGATGAAAATACAATTATAAACTGTATTGTGATACTGGTTTTATTGAGATATTTTTCCCGCAATTGTGCATCATTTATGGCGATAAGGGGTTTATTTGTGATGCGAATGTGGACGATACCGGGTTTTATGATGATAACGACGCGTGTATGCCTTACTACGGGGTGATCTGATCTTATGTGATTGATAAAAAATCAGATAAAACTTGATGTTGTACACAATTTATTGATTTTATTACACTTTCACTATTGACATAAACACAGTTTTTATGTGATATTACTATTTTTCTGTGTTAATTTAACTATTTTCTGTATTTTGAGTACGGTGTTCTGTTTTTCTGAGTACTGTGCCACTTTTTAGATTTATGTTACTGTACTGTGTTTACTGTGTGGATTCATACGCACAAGCAGCTTATATATGACCTACCCCTTGCTTCTTGGATCCCTTGTCACCAGTGTTAAAACTTACTAATAGAAAAGTTCCTGGCAACCTGATGTTGTGAAGGCTAGCTTCCTATTGAGTAGAGGGAGCCAGCATGTCACATGATTTTTCTAATACAACGGAGTTGATCTTTTAAAGAGAAAAACGTTTTAAAGAGCACAATATATTGAAATTATTTCTGAAAACGCGTGATTCTCTATGGATGAAATATTAAAAGGAAACTTTACATACCGTTATTTAAAAGAAAAATACACTTCATTCATGACTTTTTTAATATATGAGAGGGTGTCCAAAACAGTATCATTACAACTGTATTTGAATTATGTAACTAGCCAAGTCAAGCCAGTGGCTTTTTGGGGTGAAAGCTCCAATGTAAAATAAAGTAAGCTGGTTTAGGTAGGAGTGTAGGGAGCACGACTTAATGGCGCTATTTTTGCAGCTTTTGTTTAACATTTTCTTTTTTCCCAAAATAAATAAAATATTGCTTCAGTAGAAACATATACTTTAATTATCTTCACATGGTGAGCCAAACAGACCCTCCCCCTCCATAGTATGGCACAGTTGACCGGTAGGGACTTTGATGTCCAGGTTCGGTCGCCTTGTGTGTAGACTATTAGCCGCTCTGGTGGCACAGAGAATTGCCTGGGGTACACCACAGAAGGGTGTCTACACTTTGTACCCGTAATGAGATGATGTGAAGATAGTTATTATGATTTTGTGGAGCGGGGGTGGGTCTTGACCTAACTTAAGCTTACAGTAGCTCCATGGCTTCTTTGGTGCTGACTTCTGACAGTCAACACTTAGGTATATACCAAAATATTGACTGTCAGAAAGGAGAGCTGCTAAACACATGTTTTTGCAGGTCATTTGGTTCAGCGTAGGGATACATTATTATTATTAACTTTTCAAAGCTGTCAGTCAGCACCAAAGAAGCCATGGGGCTACTGTAGTTATCCAAACCCTGCTGACGATTGGGATTAATTCCCCTAAAGGGAAACATACCAAAGGTATCAGCCGGGAATCGAACCCGGGCCCCTTTAGGATCATAGCCAGGTGCGCTTACCACTACACCACGGGGCCGGTTAACACTTGTTGAATATTTTTGTCAAGGGTGTCTTGGAATTTAATGACAACTTTTTCTTTTCTTTAAAAAAAGTTTGTCATATAATGTCGCTATGCTCATGACAGATATTCAAGAACTGTTGATATCACCATGTGAAGAAAATTAAATACATATTTTTATTCTAATAAAATAATATTTATTTCGGCAAAAATAAAAGATGTTTTGCTAACTGACCTTTTCTCGTGGACATTACTACCCGACCCTAAACCACCCAGGGTCTATGATAATAAAGTGAGGTGAGCAGTTAGGACCACAAAAACGCTGCTCTTTTCTAGCGTCCTCTACACTCCCAATTTAAGGTCACCGCCTAATTGAAGGGAAAAATATCCTCACAATGCGATATTTACTATGGGGATGTCAGTTATGAATCTTCAAAACCTCTTAAGCAGTATCCAATTAGCTTGGAATTTTCTGTTGTGACCTCAATAAAAAAAATTGTTTGAGAAAGGCTAGATCTACAGTCCAATTTTCACAAATGGAGCCTTTTAGAAATTAACACTTTTTTGAGGCCAAACTTGATAACATTTTACTATATTGTTAGTATTATTTTACAGGTGTAGATAATATCTGTCAAAAGTTACAGATGCAGTGTACATGAATTTACGTATGAATATATTAAAATCGTTTGAGTAGCTATTATAACTCGAAAAGGTTCCTTTATTTCCAAATATGAGGATATCCCGGACGGATAAAATGGGGCACGAAAATGTAGGGCCTATTAGAACAAAGCTGTGAAATTAATCAGTGAAAATGCTTGATTTTTAGCCAAATTTTTCTTAAAGATTGTCTATTTATTAAGGATAGATTTAATCTTTATAATATTTTACGTTACTTATAATTTTTAACGTAGATAATACATTTAATTGCTGTTATATACTAATTTTGACGTCTTTTAAAAAAACTTATTTATATTAATTTTGAGTCAAACTTCTTTATATTAATTTTTAATCAAACAAAAGTGATGAAGAATCTAGCCCTTAACGTTGACATATCTATTCCACCCGTAACACTTTTGTAGGATATAGGAATAGCTATATTATAAGCCCGGAGGGGCTACGCTTGAATCCAAGCGGGTACATAAAGTCTGTTCAGCGTAGTAATTTTTTCTGAAAGGCCTTTTCCCCTACCATAAATCTATTATATAGTAGGATATTGGTAGGAAAAAAAGACCTTTTAAAGAGTAATTCCTACCGCGAATGAAGTATAAATAATCATTGTTAGCGTAAGCCTCTTTGTTCCACCTATTGTCCGGTTATTATATGTTGGTGTGTGTGTTACTGGAGAAGTCTTGAGTAGACCAGATGGACAGACAGGGTGAAAAATGAAGAAGTCTTAGGCTCATTTATTCATAACCGTATCTTGTATCTTATGTTCACAAACAAAATTCAAAAGCTCATCAAATTTTTAATATTGAAAAAGGTAGCTGCTTACATTCTATGATTTTCAAACATTATAAGAAACTGCCCTGTTGAAAGACAAGAGGCTATTACTGGATGAATTCCTCAACGTATTTCTTCTCCTTCAGAATGTTCATGATACCCTTCCAATAAGATAAATCACACCAATACATCTTATCTGGACGGTGTCCATTTTGTGAGGAACACACTATTGAACGGAATAATTCTGCCCTAAAAATGCCGTGTATATATTTATTAGCGCGTTTTCACGGCCTCAAAAACGCGATAAAAACATCGTGTATATCTTTTTTTGGCGCGTTTACACAGCTTCAAAAACACGCCAAAAACTACGTGTACATCTTTCTAGCGAGTTTTCACGGTTTCAAAAGCACTGGATCTGTCTTTTTTTTAGCACGTTTTCATGGCTTCAAAAACGTGCTGTATAACTTTTTAGCGATTTTTTCACGGCTTCAAAAACGCCATATATATATATTTTTAGCGCGTTTGCATGGCCTCAAAAATTCCGTGTATATATTTTTAGCGCGTTTTCACGGCTTCAAAAACGCGCTAAAAACTCCGTGTGTATCATTTTTATCGCGTTTTCACGGCTTCATAAACGCGATGCTTTTAACGTCTAGTGGAGTTAAATCAAATTACAGGCAGTCGTCAGCGTCATGAGCGCAGCGCTTTCAGCGTCCGTATAGAATGGGCCTTAAGAACAGTAGGTGAGAAGAGAACCATTTTGGACGCGATTCTTCAGTACAAAGCAAACTGGATCGGACACATCCTTGGGAGGAAATATCTTTTGCACGACGTCATAGAAGGAAAGGTTGAGGGAAAGAGGGGCTTAGAAAGAAGGATTCTAATATTAGATGACTTGGAGGAAAACAGAAAATTCTTGGAGTTCAAAGAGGAAACATAAAACATCGGTGGTCTAAGTTCACTGACAAAAGGAATGAACCTGTAGTGAGACAGAACACCTGATAATAATAATAATAATAATAATAATAATAATAATAATGTTTTAAATATGTTTTTTAAGCATCACCGTGTCCTACTATTTATTCAGGTTACACGCATATATGATTAATCTAATGGAATAGGAATGAGGAAGGAAGCATTTTAGAGGTAGTTTACCCGCACTTTTCCTTAAATGAGAGTGAGAAACCATTTATTAAAATCACCTTCAACCGGGATCCGAACCGTGATCTAACCATCATCAGCAGGCTAGTCTAACACGAGAGTTAAACCTTAAGACTTTTCGACCATTGTTGCGGGTTAAATCACATGTTAAATAAATCAGTCTTGGACATTAGCTATCTTATAAATATATTTGAATATGTATCATCAAACCATACTCTTTCTAGTATTGATATTGTTATCTGCAAAATAAATATGGAAACCTCCCTACATTTTTCTTTTTATCTTCATAATAAAGATGGTGTCGATTGACTTTATTGGTTGTTATGAGTGGGTTTGAAACCAGGTATTGTTGAAGATTGCTATCAACAGAGAGGGCTCGTCCGTATTTAAACTGGTGTTGCAGGTGAGGTCCGGCCTATAACTGATCTTAGCACTCCTTGTGAGCCCACACCGCGTCTTACATCATATGTTAAGGTGAAAGTGTAGCTGACGGGAGAAAAGGTGTTTTTGTAGTTTTTATAGCAAAACTTTTTTGACACAAATGAATCAAATATCTTTCCATTGTAAACAACTAGTTTAATTTTCTTCACGTGGGGATATCAACAGTTGTTAAATATGTCACTATCTTAGCGGCATTATATGATAAACCTTTTAAATGAAGATAAAAAGTTGTCATTAAATTCCAGGACACCCTTGACAGATATTCAATACATTTTGATATCATCATGTGAAGAAAATTAAACTCAATATTAATACTGAAAGAATACTTGATTTATTTTGAACAAAAAAAAGTATTGCTCTAAAAAACAGCAAAAAAAAAATCTGTTTTCTCACGTCCCCTTTCGCCGCACCTTAATAACTCACACTACATCTTACTCACATTAACTATTAAGGACCTTCGTCACACTATAAAGACTTTTAAGAGCCCGTCTCACTGCTGATTCACTGCGAAATTAAATAGAAGATTACACTCTAACCAGAAATCGCGGTGACTTGCAATTTTTTGCATTCTTCGCTTGAAACAGAAAAATTTAGATCGGTTTAATATATGTATTTTTTATGTTTATGTTATTTTATAAAATATTTTAAAACGGTTTTACTGTCCTCAATTCCACTGGTTAGAAATAAATAAATTAGAACACATATATCGTACCACGATGAGACGTCTGGTTGGAATTGATGCTATCGGTGGGGCAAGACTGGCTTTTTTTTAAAGATCCATCAGCACATATTTTACACATCCTTTTTGTAAGGCCATAGGGGTGACCTGGTGGTCTAGGGGTAAGGTGTCAGACTTCTATGCTGGCGGCCGGGGTTCAATCCTCGGTCCCGGCAAAGATTTATCTGATTACCAAACCCTTCCTTCACCTCTGACAAGACATCTTGTGAATGTGAGGAATGCCAGGCCTCCACCGTGGTTCGGATTCCACGTTAAACTGTAGGTCCTTCATTTCATCTCACAATCACCCTACCATTACACATTAGCGTAAGTGCGTATAACCCGAACGGGTAGTAAGACGCGGTGCTAATAATAATAATAATAATAATGTAAGGCCATAAATTTACTTTTTAAATATGGCACTCTTTAACAGTGTTTAATTATTATTTATTAACTATAATAATTGGCGATTAATAGATTCCAAATCACTAGAATTTATAGGTTTTAAAGGGTCAAACTTATTTTTGTCATTTTAAAGGAAAAGTGAATAATGTGTTTGCTGAAATTTAGTCTGGCAAGAAATTCATATCATTAAATAGACTTAGTTTTATAGTTAAAATTTGTGAAAGAATATAATTTAAAATTTTTATGCATTTCGGTATTGTTAAAATACATAATGTTTAATTATATTGTCTAATTCTGTGATCTTGGGGTTAAGTGCTCACCTCAGGACTTGATGTTAACGTGTTCAAACCCAGCTGGGATCAATTGATTTTACTTGAGAGATAAAAGTCCGTAGCACAACTTCCTTCGGAGAGGAAGTAGAGCCGTTTGTTCCATGTCTATTGTGAAATGTTAAAGAACCTTGAAAGATATGTGAAAATCCCTTTTCCAACAAAATTGGTAGGCCCTTTCGCTCACACTCATAGAAATTCTCACCTGCTTATGTAATCAGTTGGTTCAGAAAGTGCACGCTTAATACTTCAAATAATGAAAAAATGAAAATGTTACTATATTTTAGTACACATCTTTTTATGTTTAGGCAGTTTTATCTTATATTCTTTTGTAATACATAATGTCGTTATTCACAATGAATTGAATTTTTCAAGCTGACTCCTAGTAAATGTTATTAATTACCGGTAGTGTTAATCTTTGCAAATATTAAATTGAAGTTTATATATCAGGAAATCTCTTGTTTTGACTATAGTGGTGTAGAGATGGCTGAGGGGCCTCGTCTTCTTTTTTCATTTGAAGATATAAATAAATTGAGGAATTATAATTGGTTAGCGGTGTTTTTCAAAAGATGAAGATTCGTCTCTTCCCCCTTATCATCTCTCACCATCCTGTGTTACAAACATCAGCAAAAAGCTTTTAACTAACACCTCATTTCGCTATCCCCTTAAAAATCCTACAACCTTAAAGTGTAAGAAATCCGTTTATGACTTTAATTAAAATATCTACTTGATTACTCTAACATGGAGGTCTCCATGATCTATCAACACTAGTGAGTGATTAAATTCCCTGCCTACTCTAGCATTGAGGTATCCAAACCTTATTAACAGTAGTGAGAGAATTAAGTTTATCACTTATTCTCGCATTGAGGTCTCCAGACCCTATTAAAAATAGGGAGAGAATTAAGTTTATCGCTTATTCTCGTATTGAGGTGTCCAGACCCTATAAACAATAGTGAGAGAATTAAGCTTATCACTTATTCTAGCATTGAGATCTCCAGACCCTATTAACAGTTGTGAGAGAATTAAGCTTATCGCTTATTCTAGCATTGAGGTCGCCAAACCTTATTAACAGTAGTGAGAGAATTAAGTTTATCACTTATTCTAGCATTGAGATCTCCAGACCCTATTAACAGTAGTGAGATAATTAAGTTTATCGCTTATTCTAGCATTGAGATCACCAGACCCTATTAACAGTAGTGAGATAATTAAGTGTATCGCTTATTCTAGCATTGAGATCTCCAGATCCTATCAACATTAGTGAGAGATTAAGTTCTTTGCTTACTCTATCATTGAGACTACAGGATCTACAGTAGTCCCATGGCTTCTTTGGTGCTGACTGACAGCTCACAGCTGACTTCTAACAGTCAACATTTAGATATATACCTAAATTTTAACTATCAGAAGTGACAGCTGATAAACACATGTTTTTGCAGATCATTTGGTTCGGCGTAGGGATACATAATTTGGTCTGGTAACTTTTCAAATCCGTCAGCTGTGAGCTGTCAATCAGCACCAAAGAAGCCATGGTGCTACTGTATCAACAGTATTGGGAGATCTAAGTCCTTTCGCTTAACCTCGTTGGAGTCTCCAGACACTGACGACATTATTGGGTGATTTATGTCCCCGCTTACTCTACCATGGAAGCTTCCAGACCCCAACAACAGTATTGTGCGATTTATTTCCTCGCTTAGTTTATCTAGTGTGTAGGTCTCCAGACCCTATCGACAATAGTGGAAGATCTAGTTTATCTCATGCGCGGTGCAGTATCATTTCACTTGTCTGCATTATTTCAGTCATAACTTCCCTTTATGTAAATACATACACACGACAAACCCATGAATTGCAGACTGTATTATTTTATTGGAGGTGACCTGGTGGTCTAGGGGTAAGGTGTCAGACTTCTATGCTGGCGGCAGGGGTTCAATCCCAGGTCCCGGCAAAGATTTATCTGATTACCAAACTCTTCCTTCACCTCTGACAAGACATCTTGTGAATGTGAGGAATGCCAGGCCTCCACCGTGGTTCGGATTCCACGTTAAACTGTAGGTCCTCCATTTCATCTCACAATCACCCTACCATTACACATTACCGTAAGTGCGTACAACCCGAACGGGTAGTAAGACGCGGTGCTAATAATAATAATATTTTATTGGAGGTCGTACCGTACGTAAGGCGTCGCTCTCACTTTGGGATGACTGAAAGATCGGGGTTAGAATCCCATTTGGTTTTACTGAGGATGCTTTCCCCCCAAAATGATTTTACTCTTTCCCTCCACGCAAATGCGGTTACACTCCATCTAAATTAAACCTTTATCATCCCTAATTCACTAGAGGTATTAGTACATATGCGTCTAACCCTAAAGGCTAGGAAGACGTGGTTCTATATATTTTTTAAATTAAAACTAGCCCGTTGTTTTGAAAGGCGTTTTATTCCTCTCTCACAAATGAAATAATTTTTACTTTTAAAAGAGTATAAACTTTTTTTCCCCCAAGTTTCTTTCAGAATAAAGACGTAAATACGACACGATTAAAGGTATTAACTTGGACACGGGCCATAACTTTGTGTCCACATTTAATGACATGGTAGTAATCTTTCTTCTTCTTTTTTTTATTAATTCGTGGTGAGGGATCGGGAGGTTTTAGATGCAATCCAAGCACGTACCTACTTTTCTTTTGTTATTCGACAGCAGTTAATGTGGGATAAAAGAGATACCGGTGAATAAAGTCATTATACGGTTTTCGAAATTGTACGTTGGATGGGTTACACTCGACGGGTTCATCGCCACGGAAATATATTCCGGCGAGGAACGTTTGTCCCTACGAATATTTTGTTTACTTTTTATAGTGTCTTATCTCGGTGTAAGCTGGTTAGATAGCCATGCAACAATACTCAGCGGTGGCCGGGCCGTCTAAGGCGCTTGACCACACTAGGTTGCTGACAGGGGGAGTTATAGGTCAAATCACAGCTGTTTTTGTCTGTGATACATATGGATTAAATATAAATAAACTCATTACTGCAAAATAAATCACAGTTTGAACGAACAAGATCCTCTTTAGTTGCGGAATCGTTTAAAGGAGTCACTCTAGCAGTAGGGCTGTCGCTGATGGGGAGATCGGGGTTCTATTCCTGGTCGAGGTGTACTGAGGTTGGTTTTACCTCAATGGTTCTCCTCTCTCCCTTCACACAAACTTTAGTATACTTCCTATAACTCATTGGTTTCCAACCTGGGGGTCACGACCCCACTTTGGTTATAGCTTTATGTTTACTTATTAAAGTGATTATAATTATCTTAGAAAGGTGAAAAATTCAAATATAAATGTAAACGGTCATATTTATATATATATATATATATATATATATATATATAAACTGTCAAGCAATTTTAAAGTTGCTTTTGGTTGCTCAGTTCTTGCTTGCGGCTACTTAGTTTACTGTACCAGTCTCGAGGAGAGCGGCGCTGCAAACATGAAGGCGGACGGAGCTCCCATGAGGTCGTGCTTACGACCGTGTTTTTATTGACCAGTCGTAGTCGTGGACCGGCCCACGACTCTGGACGTTCCCCACTTAGTATTTCCTCAGCAACGGTTTCACTTTGTCACAATGGACACACCTGGTTCTGTCTGGTCTACGCTCAGATGACTGTTAACGATTGGAGGGGTCGTGAGTTTACAGCCGAGGCGATCTTAATACGACGAGTGCCACCATGACTGGTGGATTCTTGATTATTAGTTCTCACAAGTTCATCATGCACACGACTGATGTGGTCGTTAGTCGTACACACGACCTCGTGGAAACCCGACTTAACTTCAAAATAGCATCCAGGTTCGTTAGCTCTCTTTGGAGACATTCACATACGTATAAGCATTATATAAGCAATTTATAATTATTAAATCAAGCACACGGGCTTAACTTTATGCTTGTTTGGTTTGTCAGTGATGTAGACAGGATTCAAATTTATACATGAGGTGATTTTTCCTAAATGCGGATAGCCTGAAAGGGTGAAAAAAACAACAAATTAACAAACAAGGAATTGAACGCTTGTAAACATCTGCTTTAGTGGCCGCATGATTTAAGGTGTCACTCACGTGTTAAAATAGAGTGCCAATGACTGGGAGATCGGGATTCGAATCCCGATTGGGTGTATTGAGGGTTTTTTCCCCAAAATATTTTTACAATCTCCCTCAATGCAAATGCGAGCACACTTTATCCCTAACACTATTGTGATTAATATATTCTTTTTTCTACTAGAGTAGTGTTAGCTAACAGTTAACAGATTATTTTATTTCAAACATCGGTTGAAAGTCATTAATTTTTTTTAGCACCGCGTTCGGGTTGGACGCTTATGTACTAATTACGCTAATTGTTTTAAGGATTAAGGAGGTCACATTTATAGGAAGTGTACCCATATTTGTGTGGTGGGAGAGTGTAAACCCAGTTTAGAAAAACCACCCTCAGTACACTCGACCGAGATTTGAACCTCCATATCTCTATCATCGGCGGTCTAGTCTACTGCGAGAGTAGCGCGTCAGACCGCGTGGCCACCGAAGCGCCTGAAAGTCGCTAATGTTAACCCATGTGGAAATAATAATTATTTTCTTATTAATACTGCATTATCAACCTAAAGTATTAATAAACGCTTCTAATAATACTTTATTGTTTGTTTTTTCGTAACTAATTGAAAGAACAAAAAATATTAATGTAACTTCTTATAGCTGGCCACCAAAATAATTAAAGTTTTTTTTATCTTAAGCTTAAAGGAAAAACCATTAAAAAATATTAGTTTCAAAATCAAACGGTTTTATTTTGTAAAAAGATGCGCACGAACTCAACCTAAAACGGCTTGTATGACGTCATCAACAGAGTAAATTTCTTCCTGTTCGTTATCTTAATTAGGGAAGAGAACGCAGCCTTTTAGAAGCTCTAGTTTGTAAAACATTTTTAAATGACTCAATAGACGCCGCTTCCACAAAAAAAAGAAACATCCAAAAGGCTATTTTCACAATTTCGTATTTAGAGTAAGTAAAAACGGTTAGAAGAAAAACATAATTAAAAGAAATTATTTGTTATTACAGTTTTGACTGCCAAAAGTGAAAGCAGCTCAACATAATGGTCTTGCAGATGACATGGTTTGGCGGATGGATACATGGTAGAAGATATGGTAACTTTTTCCAGTTGTCTACACTTCAGGGACGAGTGCACTGTACAAATGCGTTCAACCCGAATGAGTAGTAAGACGCGGTAATAAAAAGAAATATGAACAACAAACACAGTAATAATTATTTGTCCTCGGTCGCGACACAGATTTATCTGATTTACCAAACCCTTCCTTCACCTCTGACAAGACAACTTGTGAATGTGGGGAATGCCAGGCCTCCACCGTGGTTCGGATTCCACGTTAAACTGTAGGTCCTCCATTTCATCTCACAATTACCCTACATTACACATTAGCGTAAGTGCGTATAACCCGAACGGTTAGTAAGACGCGGTGCTAATAATAATAATTATTATTATTTGTCGGGAGTAGGTTTTATTTAAGTAAACTGCTGTGTTGTCAATAGGAGTAGAGGTTTCGCTCTTTTCTTTATTTTCCAGTGGGCTAACGCATATTGATGACTCATCAGAAGAGGAACCTCACCGTGTACTTCTAACGGTGACGCCACACACACTACAATTACAGCGTCGAAATGTTGAGTGTCACTGTTTTTAAGTTGAAGACTAATTGTACTCTTTTAGTAAGTTAAATATCCCGGCTCTTGTCTTGAAAACCAACACGATTTCAACAACCGACATCTTCAACCTTGACTGAACTGATGGGTGCGTAAGCCTTTTAGCCTTAAGAAATGGGTTGTGGAGGGTGGGTGAGGGGCTGAGGGGTTGAAAATAAAAGGTGAAAAATATGACAATCTAATATTCTGTATATTATTATTATTATTATTATTATTATTAGCACCGCGTCTTACTATCCGTTCGGGTTATACGCACTTACGCTAATGTGTAATGGTAGGGTGATTGTGAGATGAAATGAAGGACCTACAGTTTAACGTGGAATCCGAACC